>CABFVZ010000016.1:1147680-1179107 GCA_902151445.1 Timema monikensis | reverse complement strand
AAAAAAAAAAAAGTAAAAATATATATCACAATTCCTGTTTTGTTTGATTTAAATTCTTATATTATTTTAATCTCAATTTTTCGATTCTTGATTTCGATTTAAAATTTACAGTTTTAATATTTTTCCATGCATCCAACCTTGTGTCAAAAATATATTATCTGTTATATGTCCTACTAACGTGGTTGAAAAATATCCTAAAAGTATATACCATATAGTACAAATAAAACTGTAATGTTTAATTTGCGTTAGAGCCCTAGAACATAGAGATTATGTTGAGTACATTTAATAAATGCTCACACTAATGGGAAACCGGCAAAATAAATTAATATGATTGGTCACAATGAAAAATTTATCTAATTCTGAATATTGTTGTTTTGTTTAATTTACATGATTATTCCTTGTTAGGAATTTGAAAAAATAAATGAACTAATTAATTGAAATTGAGTGAAGAAAGGGCACTTAAGCAAAGAGAGAAATAAGGGCATAAAATGTGACCTTTTCCTTTTCTTCTGGCTTCTAAAGTAGAAAAAGTCGCACACACATTTAAACATTATGATTTTTATTTTTTATATTGACTCTATAAAAGAATAAAAGGAAACAAATTCAAAGTAGAGTAGGCTATTGTTTTTATTCTTTTACTTTTTGTTTTACATTAAGGCCAATAACATCAGGATATAAAAACTCGGTTTAAATGTGTGACTTTTTATACACTAAAAGCCAGAAGAAATAAAGATGTCATATTTGTGCATTATATTATAACAGTTTTTTTCTCTTTCCTTAGGTGGGCTTTCTTCAATAAATTTTCACTTTATTAGATTATTTTTCCTTATTATTTCAATTTCCATTATTGTATAATTATTTAGCTTCGGGTCCTCCTCATTGTCAAATATCTTATTGGGATTTGAGAGCTAAGAAAGGAAGTAATGTGATTAAAATCGATTCTCTTGATATCAGTAAGAATCAAGGGTACCATGGTACCCAGTTTGATACCCTTATCAGTAAAATATACATTAAGATAACTATATGTTAGATACATTTTCTTGACATAATTTTGTATCGAAAAATCACTTGCTTTAAAATATTATGTATAGTGATGTCTTCAAACAGTTTTATTCATATGATCTACTTAAATCTATAACAAATAAAATGTTCAAACTCGGTGAATAGTCACTTTTTATCACATAGTTCTACAATGCACAATGTGCAATTGTTTGAAACACTTCCAGTGCCGAATATCTCGTTACCTCTACTCGAGTCGATCACTTGCCTAGATAGCAGCAGTGTGCAGTATTGTTAGAAGGAATCAACGTATCATATTATATTGACAATGTTTATTAACCTATCAGTTACATTAGAAAATTCAGGGATTGTATGCTTTGTTCGAATGTTAGGAGACATGTTTTCCTGGTTGTAAAACAATAATGCACTTATTAATCAATACAACAAGAAATCAGATATACAAAAAATAACAATATTAAGATTGTTTATAGGTTTTATAGTATAAGAAAGATGGTAAATTGTTCTCTGATTCAGGAGAGTACATTTCTAAAATATTGTGTAGCATCACCAAAACACTTCAATCAGAGAATTTGTGTGGATATTTGAAGGCATAATAGAAATATAATAGTCTCAAAATGCCACCAAAAGTATTTTACTGTGCAATAGTTAATATATTTACTATTTTAAACTGTCCCAATCTAACAAAACCTAACCCTATATCAGGGAACAAATAAAACATTTGATTAAGTTGGGATGAGTAATATCATTAAGATAAACTATTTAATGTTTTTAATGAAAAGGAGTCGAATAGGACCAAGAATCAATATGGCGTTTCTGTAAAAAATAGTTTTGTGCAAAATATTTTTGAGTGTAAGAAGTTAATTATTAAAGGTATGGAGATGGGGTAGCAACAACTTTTAAAATTAAATTATTAGCACCGCGTCTTACTACACGTTCAGATTATACACACTTACGCTAATGTGTAATGGTAGGGTGATTGTGAAATGAAATGGAGGACCTACAGTTTAACGTGGGATCCAAACCACGGTGGAGGCCTGTCATTCCACACCCTCACAAGTTGTGATTAATACAAGTCTTGTCAGAGGTGAAGGAAGGGTTTGGCAATCAGATAAATCTGTGCCGGAACCAAGGATTGAACCTCGGACCCCCAGCACAGAAGTTTGACACCTTACCCCTAAATCGCCAGGTCACCTAACAACTTAAAATCGTTATGTCTGTATTATTGCATGTTGATTCTCAATAATAATAATAATAATAATAATAATGTAGATTAACAAATAAAAACACGTTTTCTCCATTTGAGCAAAGTGTACTTTAACAGAAAATTCCTTTCGAATATAAGAAATATACTTGGTTACGTTTCGAGGCGCGAGTAACTATTCCGGTGTGCTGCCCACTTGGTACTGCTGCGCTAGGATGAGGTCCATGTTGTCCACTAGGAATGTGACCTGAGTGCTCTGCACAGAATCGGGCGCGAGGAAGAACAGACGCAGCTATTCGGGCGCACCTTCCTGTGAGTTGTCAGACGCAATATGGCCGGCAAGTAGAGCAGACAAGGATGAGTTGTGGTGGTGGGGAGAGGGGCTCACCTCTTGGAGCGTCATGTAGGGGGAACTGTCGGAATGGTGAGATCCCAGTCACAGAGGAGCACTCTAACAGATCCAGTGCTTCTGATGGTGTCGGGGGGCCTGCATATAGAAACCAGGATATGTAAAACACAAAACCTCACACTCTTTACTCTGCAAAAAAATATTACTAACCAGCTTCAATGATCGCATAGTTTAAGGCGTCACTCTCTCAATCCTGGTCAGGTGTAATACGCGGTGTTTTTCCTAAATCGTTTTCCACTCTCATTACACACAAAAGGGAGTGCACTTCCTCTAAATTTAACCTTTATCATATTAAATGAAGTGACCAAGTGGTCTAAGGCATCACTCTCGTGTTACTGGCTTGCTGATGACGGGAGATTGGGGCTCGAATCACGATTAGGTCTACAAAGGCAATTTTTTCCTAAATGGTTTTCCACTCTCTTTCCATGCAAATGCGGGTAGATTACCTCTAAAATGCTTCCTTCCTTTTTCTAAACCCTTAGCATAATTATGATATATGTGTATAACCTGAACTGGTAGTAAGACGTGATGATAAAAACATTTGAAAGCACCCATAACAAAGAAGCTTAATTTACATCCAGTCAGGTTTCCAGCCTGTGGCCTGGGTCAGTTTTTTATTCAAGTCATATATTTACCACTACCGGCTGGCTAGGCCTGTCGTTGCTTCATATGCCTTATAATCTAACTTAAGACTAGGACAGGCACAACATTCAGTCCCTGGCTGTTAATTCATCACTGTGAAAGGGTAAACCCATATTTCACCAATTATAAATTTTTCGGCCATGCTAGGAATCAAGCCCGGGACCCTTAGCTCGGTAGAGAGACACATTACTGACTGACCTAAGGTGTTAGATCGACAAGGAAGCTTAATATATATCAAAATGGCTGGAAATGATCAATTTAATTAGAGATAATCGAAACCATAATTTTATGACTCTCAAATCCCAAATGTTTAGTTTTACTTCTGAATCTACCCTATCTTCAGCTTTGTTTTGCATGGTTAAAGTGTAACCATCACACACCCCCTTGATTCAAAAGTGACCTTATGAACCCTTATTTTTCTGGCAAGTTTGTATGCCTTGTCTCTATACTAGAGCTGCAAAGTAAAAATGTACTGACTTGGGTTGGGCCTCAAATTAAAAACTTATAATATTATAACAATATAATATGATAGATAAGTAATTTTAGTTTTTTTAATTTTTTATATATTTTAAGGACCAATATTTGTAATTTGGATCGACAAATTTATTCAAATATAAATTCACAATGCCAAAGAATATTCCCCTGAATTAATTAATCTGTATTGAAGCATTTTTCCGCAGTAAATTTGTTATTACTAGAGATGGGTCGAATCTACTTTCTCGAATCTGAATCCACATTTTATTTTTGAATCTCGAATCCGAATCCTAGCAAATTGTTAGAAATTTTAATGATTTACAAATAGACCTACATTACACAATATAGGCCTAAACTGTAAATTAAGATTTATTTCAATCATGCTTTCAATTTTAATCAACCCCACCCCCTAACAAAATACAAGTTAAAATCCAACCAAATTAAACAGTCTATACTCATTTTATTGTTTAGAAATCAAATCAATCAAAATTTGAGTATCTTTTAGTTATTTTTAAAAGTGTTGTTAGAATGAGTTAAGTTTTTAAAAAAACATGTGAAATAAACAGATTAGGCCTAGTTATCCTTTGATCAACTTTTATCATCATTAAAGGATAGTTTATTGTATTAAGATAGCAAAAATAAAAATACAAAGCGATATTTTTAATAAAGCCTAAGTATATTTTATTATATATTCATTGGATAAGTTTCATAGTCAGATTGAGTACGCCTCAAGTGTGGCGCTACATAAATGACGACACCTACATAGATCAGAATGGAATGGACCAGTTTCCTATGCGAGACCGGCCCATTCCATTCTAGTTTAGGTAGGTGTCGTCTTTGTATTTAGTGTAACACCACACTTGAGGCGTACTCAATCTGATTATGAAACTGGTCCATTATCTATTTTCGCGTAGAAAACAAGAAATATATTTGATTCTTGCGATATATCGATGTCTGAGAATACATTCCATTTAAAACACAAACATATTTTCGACTACAATATGTTCATTCCCATTTTATAAGGCAGGACTATGTTTGAATATTTCTACAATTACTTCAATAACATATTTAAAAAAAATAATAAACTCTAAGTTAAAATCAATTTAAAAACAAATAATGAATTAGCAATTCGTTATTTGATTCTTAAAACTCAAGAGCGCTTACTAACTGATCAGATTTCCTGAATCGATTTTAAACAAACAATCGATATATGATACATAGGTCGGTGGGGATAAATAAAAAGTTTTATCACTGTCTGACTGTTGACAGTATTTATTTTTCATGAAACCTAATAAAATGTCTAATTTAAGGATCGTATGCAATAAATTAGGGTACTTTACATAGTTGTAGATAATTAAAACCAGTTGGGTAATCAAGAATTAAAAGTATCTTTATTTTAATCATTAATTGGGTGAGTAAACATAATATACGTCATGGCGGCCGAATTTATATTGTGTGTAATCACTGTAATGGCGGCTGACTTTGTATCATGCGCAAGGTGTTCTTATTTCTGTTTAAAAAAAAACTGTAATTTGTTTTATTTATTTCGAGTTTTTTTGTAATTCTAGTTTTGTTTTCAGTTTTTGAAGAGTTTTAATGTGTTCATTAAAATATTTACAAGATTGTTCGTGAGGTGAAAGTTTTATAAGTGAGCATGTGCCAAAACGGTTGAGTCCAAGTTTTCCATAGAGGTAGGAGGGTAGGGTACTAGGCAAGTAAGATTTTTCACACCTAACAAATTTTTTTTAAAGAAGATTTTATTCATGTTTATCTCTTTTGTCCAATAAAATAAATATTACGGATTAAGTTGTGCTTTTCAAGTAGGCCTAACTAAGTATTTTTTGAATTCAAAATATTATGCTTTGTTTATGAGGTGAAAGATTCAACCATCGAATCCAGTAAAACACAGAATCCTCGGATCTCGAATACTTATCAGGATTCAGTGGATTTGAGGATTCAAGTGGCCCATCTCTAGTTATTACTAATTAATATAAACTAGCCATTTCTTAAGTGATCTGAGTCTGAGCCAAATGCTTGGCATACAGATTCCACAGCACTGCTTTCTATTCTCCTTTCAGAAAAAATGTAATTTTCCCTTTTTTCACCAACATTTGTATGGTGGGTTTTCAAAAGATTTAAAAACCATGCTCAGTATATTCGTCAGCTTTGACTTAGATTCAAAACTTAAAAATTCCAGATTCAACAAATATGTAGATTCGTCCATAAAAATATTTAACGTTAAAATACACATTTATGATGATTTATGTCATTTCTATCAGTTATGTACTTTACAAATTTATGTTAACATAACATATTGTAATAGTAATGTAATAATTGCAACATAAAATTTTGTAAATTATAATGATTACCTCAAGTTTTACAATTATGCAATGTGTAGTATTTTTTTTTCAAACAAAGTTTTTTTTTAAATATTCAATTTGATTTATCTTTTGATAGAAAAAATGCAGTATGCACAGTTCTATTGGTAATTAGAGGTGAATGTACCCGAGTCCAGAACTGTGGCCGGAGGAGTCATGGCTGAAGAGACGCAGTCCACACCCAGAACTAGATGAGCGGCCGTCTACAGAGTAACAACATACCAAACAGCATATGAGCCTCACATGTATATATATAATAAGCTTTAGAAGTTTATAACATGTCATATTTTGAGACACACATTCCAACAATGATACATTTTTCAGCCATACCGAGAATCGAACCTGGGGACGCTTAGTTCAGTAGACAGACATGCTACCAAGCTATTACTAAAGCGAGTATCATGCATATTATATATGGCTTTTCAAGGCATATTTTGATATTTTAAGAACCATCATCCAATATCAGTGTGAACCAACTCATGGCCTGTTTTCTCATGACCCACTAGTCTCAGGTATTTTAAATAAACAATAGAAATGGGCGTAGCCCCAATCTGCATTATCAAACAACTTGCAGCACAAAAACAGAATTAGTCATCTCACTATAATGGTATTATCATAATAATATTACTAAGGATGTGCAAAGTTTCTTAAACTCCAACTTCATTTCAAAAGTAAAATTCCAGATTCGGCAATTATGAAGCTTCGTCAATAAATATATTTAAAGCTAAAATACACATTTATGTTTATTTTTTTAAATCATTTTCTGTTGTTATGAAGACTCCATTTACCCTGAAAAGCAGCAGTCTCACCTTGAGTGATTGATTACACTAAGACCCTATCCTATTAACTGCATCATAGTGAAACCAAATAAGGTATCAGTTTTACCTTGACTGATTACACTATGACCCTATTTTATAAGATCTACCATAAAGGAACCAAACAAGGTAGCAATCTTACCTTGACTGACTACACTATTGTCCTATCTTATAAGCCACACCATAATGTAATAATGCAAGGTAAGACTGTTTGTTACCTTTAAGGGTAAACAGAGAATACATCACAAATTAATGTTCATATGATAAATACCTAAATTAATTAAATTATATATACTACCTAAAGTTGAATAATATAAATATATATAAAAAAATGGTACAATGTAAAAACACTGACTTATTATACATTTCCCAGTCATTAAGCAATACTTCATTTTATTAATGTTATATTAAATATTAAAAATCTGTTGGGTTTATTCCTTTGAAAATTAACTTAAGAATTTTCTTAAATATTTTAACTTCAACTTGAATTCGCTTCCAAAAAGTAGACATAGTACAACTCTAACTATTGTATTGAAATTTTATACTTGTTATAAAATATTCTTTGTTTATTGCTGTTTTTATTAACTTTGTATTTCACCAGGTTTGCTGCAAGAGGTAGATTAGCCTGCAGGTCATGAAAGGTTGGACCGCACAGTAGTGATGGGTCACTCATGAACAAGTAATTCAAATTGAAGGACTATTGAGTGGAAGCTTAGAACTTAGCGAGTCGTTCACGCCGCCATTATAAGCTACAACACGGATCTGATATAACGACTAATACATTTTATGCTACGACACGGATCTGATACAATGACTAATACATTTTATACTACAAATCCTATATTAATACTTGTACAAAATAAACGTATTTATGTCATTTGTACATTAAAGAAAATAACTTAGAGCAATGAACATAAATATAGTACCTAAATATTCCTGCAAAGATGCATCAGGTGCCCCCCCTCTTCCCCCTATCATTCCTTTGTGTAATGTGGCACTTTGTATTTCATTATCGCTCTTCTTTTCGCTCATACACTATCATTACCTCTGTCTACTTGATTTGGGTATTTTGTTCAATGTTCGGTTTAATTTAGCTATTCTCGACTTTCGACGCATTGCTTTTACACTCTTTACAACCACTCTTCTAAATGAGCTTAAAGAATTGTCATCATTCACAACTCATTTTTCATTTTCGTTCATTTGTTCTGTATAGAGTCAAGCATGTCTGTCGTTCTTGGTTCATTACTATGAAAAGATCAACTATCATTTGTCGATTGCATCACCATCTACAATATTAAATTAAATAATTTTTTTTAACATCAACATACATTATAATTTATTATGTGATTCAGAAACTAAAGGCAAGGCACCAAGTTTAATTATAATAAATAATAATAATTATTATTATTAGCACCGCGTCTTACTACCCGTTCGAGTTATACGCACTATAATAAATAACATGAGTATAATATATTGGTGACCTGGTGGTCTAGGGGTAAGGTGTCAGACTTCTGTGATGGCGGCCGGGGTTCAATCCTCGGTCACGGCACAGATTTATCTGATTTCCAAACCCTTCCTTCACCTCTGACAAGACATCTTGTGAATGTGGGGAATGCCAGGCTACCACCGTGGTTCAGATTCCATGTTAAACTGTAGGTCCTTCATTTCATCTCACAATCACCCTACCATTACACATTAGTGTAATTGCGTATAACCCGAACGAGTAGTAAGACGTGGTGCTAATAATAATAATAATAATAATAATATCATGAGTATATGTTAAAATTAAAGATTCAAACACAATAAGCTTCGGATAAGTTACACATAAATCCTAAATCGGTCATTAGTTGAAAGGGAAGGGACAGATTTGCATGCTCGGAACAGGAGTTGTGAGAACTAAAGTTAGCCCTCGCTCTTTTGCTCACCATGTGAGGTGAAGGGATTGGGTGCGAGCCAGCCATGCGGTGAACAATTATGACTCATATGAACGACTTTTAAATGAACAAGCTTATAATAGCTAGCTAGCGTCAATGAGCTGGTTCAACCCATCACTACCGTACAGTCCTAGTTCATACACTATCGAGCCTTGGAGCTAGGTTCTAAGAACAATTGTGAACCTTGCAAGTCACCTCTGTCCCATCCAGTAGGTCGCTCTGGGGAAGTTTCTTGCAGTCCACCGCGTCTGTGCGCATATGACAGACAAAGGCACGGATCTTGCGCAGCATAAAGTCCGGAGCCTCGAAACCTTTCAGCTCGTGCAGAAGAAGGTTGGGATTGTTCCTGCTCAAAAGAGATTCACAACAATTAGAGAGGGCTCAAATACACTAGTTTACCAACATGAATCTTGAATTAGAATATTCATTTTACCTTCAAATCCCAAATTTAAATCAGAATCTTATAAAAAAAATTATTATCAAACGAGGATGTGTGTATTATATATATATATAAAAAAATATAGGGCTGTCAAATTCAATTCTTCGATACCCTTGATTCTTACTGGTATCGAAAGAATCTATAATCATACTTAATATCCTGATTCTTAGCTTTCAATAAAAGTATTGGCAACTAATAAAACAAAACAAAAAATCAGAATGAGTGGTTATCAATTATTTCTATTAGTTTATGTTGGTGGATTTAAAAACTTGTGTTTTCAGCAATTGTTTTTAATATACCATTTTCAAAATTATTTATAAATGTTTAACCCAGTGAGGGTTTGTTTGTATGTAAAATATATGCTTAATTCCTAGATATATTATTAATTATGTATCATATGCTTTAATACACGGTAAAACAAATCTTATCCGGTGTTAAAACTAAAAATGAATGTTTTTTGTTATTATTTATATTTTTCAAAGTTTTTTCCCCCATGCTATGAAGTTAAATAAATATATTTTTATGTGAGGATGGTTGTTTGGAAAAAATAAAAAATTTGAAATGTTCAAGAATTGACATCGAGTAACAAAAATAATCGAGGTTGAACATAAGAATTGGGATCAAGAAAAATGTGTATTGTGAACCCTCTAATATAATATGACAATAGAAAATAGAAATAGTAACTTAATGTCAATATTTTTTGCTAAAATACATTCATTATCACATTAATATGTTCAATTAAGTGTTAAATAACTGGTCTGTAGTTTTTCCTATAATTATATTAGGGCAGGCCACCAATAAACCTTATTACAGCTCTTGAACCAATTAAAATTCAAAGTTTTGAAAAAAAAATATATATTTTTAATTTTTTCAAATCTCGAATTCAATAGTTTTTCAAATATCCTTAAGAATTCATGGATACCTGGTAAAAATTCAATAAAAGTGTGTAAAAGAAATCTGGTTTTAGTTAACAAAAGCTAGTATATCAGTATATTATTAAAAAAAATTGTGAAAAGAAGCTGGAATATATATTAGACTAACATTCTTTGAGCTACTGTAAGAGCTATCCCTCTTATATTCAAATGAATAGATCTTGAAATTATATAATTTAAAGAGCCCTTTAAATGACCATCAACTTTATCGACTGTTTCCAGTCTGTGGCTGGGTAGTCAAATGTCTCCATTTTCCTCTATCTTTACACCACTCTTCTTCCTTTAACTTCTTCTGTCTACCTCTCTCACTTGTACACTTTTTGTTATCTGCTCCTTCCATCTCTTTCTTGGCTTCCTTTGCGGTCTTTTTCCTTACATTTCCAAAATTTTCTTTGGCACCCTCTCTTTTTCCATCCCCATTACATGCCCATACCATCTCAGTCTTACTTCCTCTAATATCTCATTTACTCCCTGTACCATCACTATTTCCCAGATAACTTCATTCCTAATCTTGTTTCTCCTCGTGACAGCTAACATGCTCCTCATGACCAATTAATAGATAAATGTGATACAAGATCACAATGGAAAATAAGTTTGTTTTTCTGCAGCTTCCCTCAATAACAGAGATCAGTGAAATGATTTTATAATTTTGAAATTTATTTTTCCATTTTGTTGTATTTTTTTTTTGTATTTAAAATATATATAGCTAGAGTAATTACTGACCTGTATTCATCTGTCTCAGCTAGTTCCCTGATGTCGTCCAGGACCATGAGATATGCTTTCCCCCCCGATGGTGGCATCAAGTTGTGTCTTGACAACCATTCCTTGTCCTCTTGGTCCCCAGAGTATTTGAGAAGGCCTGGGTGCTTAATGTACAGTCTTCCTCGGGTTTGACCGAAACCTAGGACTTTATTGGCTCTAAAAAAAAAAGTTTCAAAATTGTTACTATTTCAAAAGAGTGTTAAATTTTACATACCCGCATCGGTGGACGCGGGGACTGAATGTAAGGATCATATAGAGCAGGGGTTTCCAACTTGTAAGGGCTCGAGGGCCACAGTGGAAACCTTAGACATGATTGCGGGCAGCACTTTAATAATAGGCCAATTTTCGTATAATTCTGCAAATAGAAGAGAGGTTCCTGTATGAAATAATATGCATAGTTTAATTGAAACAAAGGTTTAATGATTTTAGTTTCTTAAAACACTATTTTACAATTGCATAAAAGAGTGAAATCAAAAATAAACCAAAACTATTATAGCTAAAACAATTGAATTTCGAAGAAGAACAACAATGTCAGTTTATTTGACTTAATATTTGACAAATGGGGGTGGGTGGGGAAACTCAGCCAAAAGTCAAACTGAAACTAATAATGTAGTCAAAATAAAACTTAAAAAAGGACAATTGAGCGGGAGTACTGTGGTCGATCAGCTGCATCTACCAATGAACGAATATCCACCTCCAGCTCTGTTGTTGCTAATCTCAAAAGATGCAGCGAGTAAGAATCTGCAAGTCAACTTCTGTACTGATTTTTATTGAATTTCATAGAAGAATAAACACTTTCACATATGTATGTGCTCCAAAACATTGAAGTAATTTTTAGTCCAAATTGTCTTTAGTTTGGGTATTTTTCGCTGGATAGCAGTTTAAAAAAATGTGATTCCTTTTCTTGTCTGGTCTGTAGGAACGTATTGGCTTGTAGATCGCACAGCTCAAGTTGTAGGTGTGATTCATGTTCCTCGATTGTAGTACCAATAGGATTAATGTAAAGCTGTACATTGCTTTTCAGTGTTTCAGTTTCCTTGAATTGTGTGTTGAATTCTTCAGTGATCTCTTGAATGTGTGAACTGAGATCTGAAAATTTATAGTTTCCTGGTCTTTATACCGTCGCTAATTGTAGACAACAAGGAAAATGTGTCATTTCATTGTTTTCCAAAGAACATTTGAAAATGTTTAACTTGTTTTGAAATCCATTTACAATTCTCACCATATCTGATACCACCTGGTTTCTTCTTTGAAGACTCAGGTTTAAGGTGTTAAGGTGATATGTCATGTCTGTCAGGAAAGTTCACTGCTTTAAAACTGCTTTAAAAATTCTGGGTTTTGAATTCCTTCTTCTAGTTCTGTAGTATCAGACAAAACAAACTTATTATGGAATTCAGGGATTTCCTTGCAAATAACAAAAAACTGTTCAAGGTACTTTCCTGCACTCAGCCACCTTACATGGTTGTACAGCAGCAAGTCTCCATATTCTGCCTCAATTACCAGTAAAAACTACTTTAGTTGTGACGGTGACCTGGTGGTCTAGGGGTAAGGTGTCAGACTTCTGTGCTGGGATCCGGGGTTTAATCCTCGGTCCGGGCACAGATTTATCTGATTACCAAACCCTTCCTTCACCTCTGACAAGACGTGTATTAATCACAACTTGTGAATGTGGGGAATACCAGGCCTCCACCGTGGTTCGGATTCCATGTTAAACTGTAGGTCCTCCATTTCATCTCACAATCACCCTACCATTACACATTAGCGAAAGTGCGTATAACCTGAACGGGTGGTAAGACACGGTGCTAATAATAATAATAATGCTTTAGTTGTCTATGCAATAGGGGTCAATATAAAATAAAGCCATTCAAAATGGACATTAACTTAAGAAACTTCACTACACGTCAAGCAAGCACGACTGAACTTGAGTAGAGACGGGAGGAGAAGCCAGCAAGCCTTGCCGGGCGAGTCTATTGTTAAGGGAGTGAAGGGGAGAGAGGTCAGTGGAGGGGCCCAACTACTCTTGCTGGGTCCTGCACTGTGCGATGCAGTGCGTTACTTGTAGAATGGCTGACTATTAATTCTTTATCAACTTCGTTTGCTCAATTTTTCTGTATGAATATTAATACATTAATGGTCTTGTATGTGACATGCGAGCCGCTAGTTGGAAACCCCTGATATATAGAGTATGGTTTGCTGGTGATGGGGTTGTTGGGGTTTCATTCAATTGACTGTTATGAAGGTGGTTTTTCTTAAGAGTGTCCCACTTTCCCTTTGCAATGTAGGTACATTTCTTATAAATTATACCATGCTCATCCCTATCCCATTAGTATAGTTAAAATGCATATAATCTGGGTAGTCGTAAGAGATGGTAGGAAAAAATATTGTAAATTTATCAATACTTTTTTTTCTGGTGATAATTAATATATATTTGCACCATGTCTTATTAGCTGTTTGTATATATGCATATGTACTAATCATGCTAAGTGTTAGGGACGAGGAAAGTCGAAATAAGAGAAATGTATGTGTATTTGTGTGTGTTTGGGGGGGAGGGGTGAGATAAGGGGGGTGAGAGAGAGGAAAACCACTATTGGTACACCCAACCGAGTATATAATTTAATAGCTTGAACTATGGTTTGGCTCAGATGAGTTAATATTCTGTGCATACTTTGCCGTTATCTTAACTGCAGACATGGTACTTGCCTTGCGCCCATGACAAAGAGTGTCCTCTTGAGTATCCTGGTTGGGTCCCACTTGGGGCCTTCATGTCGCAAAGGTTCCCCTCGGATGTGTTTGGTTGGGGAGGGGAGGAGGCTGCCAACACCGCGTGGTTTGCTTCTTTTCCTGCGCGCTGACTGACTGGCTTCCGAGTCTGTGTCCGACTCCTTCCTCTTGCGGAACAGAGGACTCTGCTGACAAACCAAGGGAGTTAGCATCCATCAAAGGACTGTGCCCCCCTCACCAACCAGGTTAACTCAAGGCTAGCATGCTCAACTCTACTCTGGAAAGCTCTAAGCCAAACACTTCACAGTTCCTATTGTACTCAATTTAGAGTCTTAAATTTTAACCTTACATTTTCAAATTTTAAACTTAATTTTTTTATTATTGATTTTGACTCAATTTATTTATACATTGTACTCTAATGTATCTGCAAAGCAACAAGTAAAGAATGTAAATAGTGGAAAAATTAATAATACAGCTATGCTTGATTTGTGTAAACTTACTAGAACACAGAAGTAATGTTAAGTATAATAATTACAATTTGCCATAATAAATTGAAATAGCAAAAGGATTAATGATGGTCAACACTAAAAAAAATTAGCATTATTAATATTGCTGTTTTGTTCGGTTAACAGGCTTCAAGAACAAAGACTCAAGGCATAGAAAATTGTGATATCAAGATCGATTATTGATTCTATTGATACCAGTAACAATCCAAGGTAATGAGGAATCAAGTTTTGACACCCTTACTATGGATTCACATGTTCATCAAAAAACGCGCGCGAAACAGAAATGGGGTCATGTGACAAGCTCTAAGTCAATCACAAAATTTCCGCCTCATCGGTGCAAGCTGCTCTGCTGAAGTTCAACTCATCTCTACTTTGTCCGCTCTGCCTGAGATGTTCGTCATGGAAGAGCCAATCAAGTCTCAAACTTAACCATCTCAAATCAGTGTGCATGTGCATTTGACAATGTATGCGCTGTACAGCCAGAAGCAAGCAAACAGCTTTGTTGGTCATTGTGAGGAGATTTTTAAATAACGCGTTAATGGAAAGCGTGTGTATTGATGTATTGGAATGTGCCACAACACAGTGTTATAATTTGAGAACATCCATTATGACAAATATCTAAAGTATATGTTTATCTAATAGAATTTTTTTTAATAATCAGCCATTTTAAGTTTTGTTGCAATGCATCATGGGTCAACATAGAGCGTGTGAGTTGCTTCACTAGTCAAGCAAATTTTGTTCTCTATTTTTGCCAAATGTTTGAATCAAACTTTATTCAAAACCTGTTCAGGTAAATCGAGTAGTTTTTCTAGAGTCTTATGAAGGAAATACTGGTGCATTATCTTAAAACTAAACCACCTCACCGTCTCCTATATCAGTTGATTGAAGTTAAATGTAGCCTAAATGGACAATAAGATACATTGATATAGCCAGTTTTATATCAATAAAATATTAGGGTCACTTTAATGATTTGACTGAAGTTTGAGATGGAAACTCAATTTGTGCAACCTCTAGAATTGTAAGGTGACAGTATATAGATTTAACACCTAATAATGTTAAGATTTGGCCCATACACAACTAACAATGCATTAGCAATAAAAAAAGTTTAGATAAACTTGACATTATTTTGTCAAAATTACAAGGTAGGTTACAATGATTAAATTTCTAAGTGCCATCGATGATGACCAGATATGTCTTGTAAGGACTACAAAGGGTTATTTACTATCGAATCTTACCACATGTTCAGGTTTTACGCATATTACGTACTAATCATGCCAATTAATTAAGGATAAGGTTGAATCAAGAGGAACTGTACCCACATTTGTATGAAGAGTGGAAAACTATTTAAGGAAATCACCCTCAGTACAAACGACTATTATTTGAACTTTAATATTACTGTCATCGGCAGTTTACTCTAACACGAGAGTAACACCTTAGACCATGTGGTCACTGAAGTAGATGACAATAAAGTTTAATATCTTTTATTTTAATGAACAAATATAACTATAAAATTGATTGGTTTATTGATCTAGTTATAAGCTATACCATAGTGGAACCAAGCAAGGTAACAATCTTATCTTGACTCATTAAATAAACTATGGTCCTATCTTTTAAGCTATACAATAGGGGAACCAGACAAGGTAACAATATTATCTTGACTGATTGTATGGTCATATCTTATAAACTACACCAAAGCGGAACCAAGCAAGGTAATATTTCTACACTTCAGGGTAAATGAAGGGTATATCCATTATTTCGCATCTAGAATAGTCACTTGTAGCTCAAATTTTCCCAAAAACAAAATGGGGGAGAGGGTGAGATAAGGGGAGGCTCACCTTGGAGGTGGGTCGGCCGAACCTGTACTCCCCAATACTGCCAGTTTCGGAGTCACTCAGCTCATTGTACGGGGAGCTGCCCCGTGACTGGGACCCGCTGCAGTACATCTGTTTAGCTTCCTCGAGGATCTGTCGACAAATGTCCCGCACGTGGTCCTCTGTCACGCAGTTTCCGCCCAAGTTGCTGCGAATGTTGTCGACGGCCGGCTGGAAGAACTTCTGCAAAATATCACACACACACAAATTTAGATTCCAAAGTCCGCAATAGTGCAACTTTTCTCTCTTGGGGGGAACTTTTGATCTTTTTTTATTTTATCAGAGATATTTAACATGCACCTTACAAATAGAATGATTATATCAGTATATGGGGTCAACCTTGATGGTCTTGGGGTAAATTGCTGGCCTCAGGACCCGATGTATATGGGTTCAAAATAGGGGTGTGCGAGTAGGTAGGCATTTTTCGCTTTGAGTCGAGTTTGAAAGAAAACATATTTTTTTTTTAAGTTCAGGCTGTATATAACAATATTTGTACAATAAATATTTCAAGTTGAATTTCTTTAATATTGGTATATCCATGCATAAACCATAAATAAGTACAAACATAAATTTGAAATAAATATAGTAGCCAATAATTATTTTTTTAACTAGAGAAAAGGAAATATTCATAGACTATCTGTTATGAAATTATATCTTAACATTGTATCCGAATTATTAAAACTAAGAATTTTTGAGAAAAAGATAAAAAATTGTGAGTGCTCAAATGTTTTAAGTTTTGTAAAATTTTTCAAGTCGTGTTTGAACAGCTACCAAAACTCAACTTGAACTCGAAGTTCTGAGTACGCGCATATCCCTAGTTAAAATGCAGACAAGGTCGACAGATTTTTCTTGAGCGATAAAAATCCATTTTGGAGGGGAAGTAAAGCTGTCGGTCCCATACTGATTGTGGCATGTAAAAGCTCTCTGGAAGAAATGTGAAAATACCTTTGCAGGCAAAATTGGTAGGCCTTTTGCTCTCACTCATAGAAATTCTCGTGTGCTTATATAATCAGTCAGTTCATAAAGTGCACGTTAAATATTATTATATATATATCAGCACTTATAAACTAACTTAAATCTAGAAAAGACACAACAACCAGTCCCCTGGCCATCATTTCATCAATGTGATAAACTGGAACCCCACATTTTACCAATGATGAATTTTTTGGCCATGCAGGGAATAAAACCTGGGACCTTTGTATCAGTAGGTAGGCACCCTACCAACTAAGATAAGATGTTGGACAACTTTTTACCAATGTAATAAAATATTTGGAATTATAGTAAAGTGGGATAGAATCCACTATTTTATAAATCCAAATCTTCATTTTACTTTCAAATCCTGAAACTCAAATTCGAATCATGGAAAAACTATAGATCTCAGAGGAAATAGAAATATCGACCAATAATTTTATTTTATTTAGAAAAAAAAAGGGTAGTGCTATAAAAACTGCACGAATATTGACCTTTTATCATGTTTTCTACACTACCACCTTAAAACTTTGAAATAAGCTAAAATTGAAAAAATAAATTGAAAAATAATGATCATTAATCTTGACTCTTAAATAATTTCAAATCCTCGAACATCAAGTATCCTAAAAGATGTTGAGAGGATCCGAGGAGTCAATGAATCTCTCCATAGTTACACAGTTTACCTCCAAATATTTCTTTATGATGGCATCTATTTCTTTGTTGATGGCCGACTGGATGTTCTGACGCAGCAAATCCAAGGACTTGGCTGGGCTGGTTAGACATCGACCTCGAAACCTACTGAGGGGGATGTGGTTCCTGTAGGAGGTCCGTAGCCCCAGGTTGGAAAGATTTACCTGACGCATGTTGAATGTGTTGCGCTGAAACACAAGAGTCGCAATAAAAAACAAGTTTAATTGGTTGTTGTAAGAAACAAACAACATTATTCAATTTGAAATGTTTATGTTGGTCAGCTATCTTGGTAGTAGGACCACCATGAGGGAGTGACTAGTGATAGGATGGCACTGGGCCTGGCACTACCAGGGTCCCGGGCCAAGTCTATTGGGAAGAGTGTTGGGAAGTGAATCAAGTTCAATTTTAATCTAAGTATTTAATCATGTGCATAATATTTAAATGTTCAACTAAGTATTAATTTGCGTGTATTGCTTTTGTTTTGTAAAAGTGACAAAATTTTTTCTTAAACGTACAAACCTAAATTATTGATCAGTAGTGGCGTAACAAGGGGGCATTTCACTTATTATTATTATTATTATTATTATTATTATTATTAGCACCGCGTCTTACTACCCATTCGGGTTATACGCACTTACGCTAATATGTAATGGTAGGGTGATTGTGAGATGAAATGAACGACCTACAGTTTAACGTGGAATCCGAACCACGGTGGAGGCCTGGCATTCCCCACATTCACAAGATGTCTTGTCAGAGGTGAAGGAAGGGTTTGGTAATCAGATAAATCTGTGTCGGGACCGAGGATTGAACCCTGGCCGCCAGCACAGAAGTCTGACACCTTACTCCTAGACCACCAGGTCACCCGGCATTTCACTTAATGTAAATAATCAACTGTAGTAAACTCCCCCATTCCCTGGAAAAAAATTTATCCGCAACTCCTCTATATTTATTACACTCCTCTCTGATGTATTCAAATATTAAGCTAAAAACTGGACTTGTCCCAAACTCAAAATAGCTTTTAGAGGCGTCCAATTATTTTAAAAATATGCCAGGCGAAAACCACTCTAAATAGCTTCTAGGGACATTCAAATTTCAAAAATATATTTATGGAGGGTGACCCATTCAAATATTGTTTGGGTGCGTACAATTTTCAAATATTCAGAGAGGGAGGATCCCCAGGTCCCCCTTTCGTTTGAAGGTCAAAACTTCTCATCAAAACTTTTTTTTCCTAAATGTCCCTAGACAAATAAGGTTCCACCACTACTAAGATTGAGTATTACAAAGAGAGGGGGGGGGAGTCACGCTTTTCCCCTGGTATAGGACCCGGGCCTGTTAGGTAGCTGTGGTTTCAGGGATGCCATGATTTTATAAACACACAAAATTCCCCATGTTTTCAGGAAGGAATTCCAATTTTACCAACACTAAAAAGATTATGTAATATAGAAGAATAAAATGTATTATTGTATAATAAAGTTAATATTGTTTGGTTGTGTGATGCGGACAGAAAATAATACCAAAGGGAATGATTGAGGGAAAGTATGTATGATAAGACCACAAGGGAGACAAAAAATGAGATGGGAGGAGCAGATAACAAAAAGTGTGCAAGTGAGAGAAGAATGGAACCCATTAAAGGAGGAAGAATGGTGTAAGGGTAGAGGAAGGTGGAGGCATTTTAAATATACCTGGCCACTAGCTTAAATCAGATGATAATGATGAAGATGATGATTCCATAAAATGTATTAGTGTGAAATCATATCATCGGTGTTTAGAACAGAATGATTTGACCTCGATAGTGAAATGTAATCATTACTTAACCTGATGTTTCAGGAACATTAGTGTGCTTAGTTATTCATTTCAATATTCTTCCTAGGCAAAAAGCTTATATTAAAATCTTGCAGTTAAATTCAAGAGTATTGAAGTCGTTCTTTTATGAAATTCCCTTTATTTTATATTTTTTTTTTAGACACAAAATATCCATGTATTTTTCCCAGTTTTAGTGGTTTTACCAATACCAGAAGGAGACACTGGCTAGGATGCAATTTAGTTGTGTCAACACTCAAGATTCTGTTTAGCTGGACTTGGCTGGTGGAGGCTTGTGTGTTTGAGCAACAACAGTTTTGATTAAAATTAGGTTGCATTTATAATAGTTTAGTTCCCCATTTTTCTTAATCTAGCCCTAGAGTTTGCTATTAGAGTAATGCAAGAGAATAGGGAACGTTTGACATTAAACAGTACAATACAACTATTAGTATATGCAGATGATTTAGTTTTGTTAGGCAATAGTAAGCAAGCTATTGCAAGAGATTGCAAGAGATTTGGAAAATTTATCAGAGGCCAGTTAGTAAGGAATAGGTTTATAAATAAATGTTGAAAAGACTAAATAGGAATATGATTACATAGAGAACACATATTTAGGATGATAATTTAGAAATTACTGAGAACAACATATCATTTGGCAAGGGTAATGAGTTTAAATATTTAGGAACAATTATTTTAACTAGCAATAACGATATTAGATTGGGTCTCTTACGGTACCTTAAATGATGAAAACAAATTTAGGTTATTCGAAAACCTGGTTCTTAGGAAGATATTTGTTCCAAAAAGCAATGAGACTACTGGGGAGGGGAGGAGGTTACATAATGAGGAGTTACATAGCCTGTATTCATCACAAGACAATGTTAGGATAATCAAGTCTCGAAGATTACGGTGGGTAGGAAATGCAGCACAAATGGGATAATCTAGAACCATGTTTAGACTGGCAAACCCAATGAAAAGAGACCATTGGGACGACCTAGATGAAGATGGGAGGATAACATTAGAATGAACCTGCAAGAGCTAGTGTAATGAGGTGGACTGGGTAGAACTAGCTCAAGATAGGAATAAGTAGCATACTTTTGTAGGTGCAGCAATATACTTTTGAGTTGCTGTTGTCATAAGAGTAAGTAATAAAGTATGCAGTCAGAAAAATTTCAGCTTTGAACGCTTAAACAGAAAAATCCGGTATTTCTTCTATTGTTTCACCTGGTAATGTAAAATCAAACAATAATATTTAGTTTAAAAGGGAAGTTGGTTCTCTTTGTGAGGTATTTTTTCTTCTTCAAAAACTGGGGTTGGTTTTATATATGTGATGGAATCTTATTTTCGAGTAAATATGGAAAATACATTCAAGAGGTTGTTATCCTAAGAGGTCATTTTCTTACCATGGTGATAGCGGTGTAATGTTTGGCAATTAGGTTGCATGCATTTCTAAAATGAATTCTTTCTTTAGATTCTAACGCTCATGCCCACAGCAAGAGGATAGGAGTGATAATGGGATATTAAGCATGTGCATCACTTGGTGTGAACATTGTGAGTGTGTGGACAGAATTATGCCCACTTGGTGTGAACATTGTGAGTGTGTTGACTCATACCACCCTTGTCCCAACAATAGTATCATCTAAACAATCTGTCAAGTTTGTAACTCTGCAGGACTTTGCTAGCCCCAGATCTTACCGAGTCAAGTGGGAATAAATGAAGGCACTGACGCAGCCAAAGGGGGTAGTGGGGGTGGGGTGGTTCAGGGTTCCCTCCCACCCCCAGACCTCACTACCCACCTACCTCTTTCTCGTCCCTAAAGCTGTTGAAATCATAAGTGAGAAACTCTACAAATGAAGACAGACTTAATGGGCTTCATGTACATAGATCCAAAGGTGACAGTTACGGACCCATGTGTAAAAATACCAGAACTGGAATTGGCCAGATCTGGGAATACCAGATTTACCCCAGATCTGGGTATATCTATCTGGCCCAGATATGGACCAATTCTGGCCAGATATTATTTCTCCATATGGGTAGGTTGAAGTTTTCAATAAACTTTCTATGAAGCCAAAAAAAATTAACATAAGACTAAAGTGAATTAGTACAAAAGTGATTTTGTGAGTTAAGAGTTAGTGCAAGTTGTTTATTTGAATTTTCAGATTTTAGCTCATAAAATAATTTTATAAATCAAATTTCCAAAATATAATTTATTTAAACTTGCATGTTTGTATATTATAACAGTATACATGAATAAAAATTTGTTCATAAAAACTTAATAATGATTACAGAATTATGACAATTTTTATGAATTTTAAATTATTTTGGATATTAATGTATTTCTTTTGATGCATTTGCATTTTGCAGTAGGCCTACTTAAATTTTCAAATTTTCCACAGGAAAAACCGATGAACCCTGCTTAGTTGGTCAGTGAAACTAAACGCCTCTGACAAACGAATCCTGGCTGCGCTAGTGAATGAAGGTGATGGGTCTGTTTAAATATGATAATTCACGAGTGAAGTTTAATTCTATCTTACTATGTGTGAATATTCATGTTGGAACAAGATTTAATCATGAATGTATGAACAAGGCTGAGCGAAACAGAAGGGTGAGTGAAGTCGAGTCAAAGGAGAGTTTAGTTCCTATTTCCTTTACTGCAACTCATTGCACCTTCGACTCTCTTTGATCTTCTGTTTCTTTTAGCCTCGTTCTTGCACACAGGCATTACACTTTATCACGTCCACTCACCCAATCCACTATAGTTTGCTGCTCGGCACTACACGCAAGTAGAGAGGCCATGTTCAGATCTGGGTCAAACTCCTGTTTGATGTGTGTGACAGTCTGGGTTTGTTGCTGCAAGTCCACTGAAGAAGGTGACGACCAGGAAGTTGTACCTCTTTGTACTACCATGGTTCCTTAATAAAGTAGAAACAACATTTTCAACAAACAATTCAAAATACTGTTCTTAAACAATGTTTAGTAAGTAGTTTGGTGTCTACTAGGAGTCTAATTTTCATAGTGAGCCTTTTTAAAAAGTAATGCAACAAACACTTCTTACAATCAACATTGATGATTATTATTATTACTTTTATTAATCTAAATATTCATGTCACAGGTGTAATATTAGACCATAAGCTCTACGTTCAATATCATGTTTATCATACAGTTCCACTATCTTAAATTACTCAGCCTTATCAAGTACATCATTTCCTCACTCTCTAAAGTTGATTCTATTATAAGTTTGTATTTTACTTTGTTCAGATACAAACTATAATATGATAGTGTGGCATGGAATTCCATCAACTTGAATGACTTTCTCAGAATGTAAAATGTCCAATACAAATCATTGTTTGCAATGATAAGTTTTTTTTAAACCTTTGTTTAATGATTTAGACAGAAGTGAAAACATTTAAGGGCTCTAAACTCTGTTATCATGAAGACTATTTGGATGCCCTTTTTGTTTTTTTAAGATTTTAAATAGTAAAATGTCTTGCCAATTTGCCCTCGAATATGTTGCCCTTTTGTGCTTCTCGAAATTCTAAAATATTTTCTAGCAGTAAATCTTACAAACTCAGCCCTCTTGGCCGTTGCATAAGCAGCGTGAGCCGGGAATTGAACCCGGTAACTATGGATCTGTAGCCAGGAACTCCGGCCAATAGACCACAATGAAATTAAAGAAAAACAAACATTAAAGCTATATTGCGTTAATAATATCACGTGTATAATTTTTAAATATATAAAATGTAATCCCCCCCTTAATTATTGTCGGTGCCAAAGGGTTATTTATCTTTACAGCAAGGTTTAAGGAGAAAATGGATGATAGCAAAAGCCAGTGTTTTAAGTGCATGAATGAGTTACCTTTTTTTTTAAATCTCCCAAAATAAATAATCTTATTGGAGCTGTTAAACCACTAAAATGTATATTTAATGTTTATGGTAAACAACTACAGAATATGTATATACATATCGCTGGCAAGTAATCAGCTGTTGGAAGCTGTCACTAGTCACCACAAAGCGTATATTATATTAAAGATGTCAGCGGCCATAAGAACGTTACATCTACAAAACTTAGCCTTTCTAGCCAACATATGAAAGCTAAATAGTACTATACGATTATTTAGTGATATTTTCGATCGTAGAGCGAACCAAGTGCTAAAGAGAATAATACAAAATTTTGAAAGAGTTAATTGTTTAACTATATATCACTACTAGCCCCCTTCCCCGTAAAAAAATATTATAAAGAATCCTGTAAAACAAAGCTTCAAATCATCCATCATGTAAATATAAAAACAAAACTTTTTTTTTTAAATACAGTCCTACCATCACTGTATAGCTCCCTCCCTCTTTTTATCCTCCCTCCTATTTTCATCTCATTCCTCTTTCCACACCCTTACCCCCCGCCCCCTTCTCCTACACCACTTTCCTTTCAACAACTTATTTTTATCAACGACTATATAATATACTATCGACATTTTTATGAGGAATAAATTAAATTTTCAAAATAAAATATAGCTTATGTTACTCGCTGATAATGTAGCTTTATATTGGTGAAAGAATTTTTAAAATCAGTCCAGTAGTTTTTGAGTTTATCCATTACAAACCAAAAAACCAAAAATCAAATCTTTCCTTTTTTATAATATTAGTATAGACATATGTGTAATCAATAAAGCTTAACATTTACCTCTTTGCGCTATTTAATAATTTTCATTCTGGCAATGTTGCCACGTGTATATTGCCATCTCCTTCCTGTCTGATTTTCCAGGGATATCCAACCAACACCTTCTAGGGATTAAAAAAAACAAAAACATTTTCTTGCTAATTATTTTATTGACAAACAGTAAGTGATTAATAAATCTTATTTAAAAGTGCAATATAACGTAAGTCGCGTGTTTCAGAGTAATAGGTTACTTTCTCCTAGAGTAGTAATCTACAGTAACAATTTATAAATAAAAATGAACGTCTGTCTTACTGTGTGTGTGTGTGTGTGTATACGAACTTACCACCTTACCTTAAACAAAATTTAGTTAATTTATAAACGCTATCTAAACAGTGAAACTGTTTGCAATAATATGTTTTTTGGGTTTTCCAGAACCAAATGCCGTGAACTTGAGATCAATAGCAATGCAGCTCTCACTGGATTTTACTGTGGTGCAGGAAGGTTAAATTAATTTTGGCACCCGCAAATACATCCTATGTGCTGTTCAGGAGAGCACTCAAGAGAACTGAGAAACCCGATGATAAAGATCAATAGAAAAACAATAAGACGTTGCAACTGTACCAGATACCTTGAGGTGATGTTAGATAAGAAGCATGGTTTCATGACACGCGTGGATAATATATGTTGAAAAGCCTTGAGAGTAATGAATAAGATAATCAGCATAGGACAGGGGAGGCTAGACTGTCTATGTCGTTAATAAGATTATATCATCAGGTGTTGTTAGACTCCATAGTGGGCTATGGAGCAAGCGCATGGGTTCCCAACAGCTGAGGAAGGTGAGAATTAAGAGGAATATTAGAAACCTTAAGAGGAATGTTCTTCTTGGGCTTTCTGGTGCATATAAGACTGTGGCTACTGAAGCGCTGTGTGTCACCCCGGGTATCTGGCCACTTGATCTGGAAATTAAAAATAGAGTGGCAATATATTGGATATAAAAAGGTGAATTGGGGAAGGTAGCAGAGTTTACATGTGAGGGGGTAACAACCAAGCAGAAGGTTAAGAACTATTATGAAGTAGAATGGCAAGAGGACTGGACAAATAAATCGCGGATGATGTATCGAAAAGAGAACGAGACAGATACATGAGATAAATGAAGACTAGGAGACGGATTTAGACTTGGCATTGAAGAAAATTACATAACTGAGGACGATAGCGACACTACTGAAAGTAGGGACGCGACATCAGACTCTGACGATGTACTACCGAACTGGCACAACCCAAATTAGGGTAAACAAAATTTAGATGTCAGCTGGGAGGGTAGATCATGATGGGAAACTCCTGGTTAACCGGATCCTGGCTGAGGGAAGGCGCTTTCTGGATTCCAGAAGTGAAAACTGCTGATGAGCCGGAGGGAGAGCACCTGAATACCAGTTAGAAAGAAAGTTACAAAAATTAACACCTTCTTAGGATCAGCCCAGGTGGGTAAGGATGGCTAAATAAATATTCTTCCTTAAATAAATAAATAAATACTCCGACACAGTGGCGGCTCGTAGCTAAAATTAGTGGGGGGTGCTTCTCCAGAAAATGTTTAGCCTTTGTTTTAAAATTGTGTAAAAGGGAAAAAAACATGTATAAAAGGAAATTTTATTCAGGAACATGATAAAATCTTAACAAAAAAACTAAACTTTTTTACTTACTCTAACTTAAATTGTTACTGTTCAAGCTTGATCTATTCATTTAAAAATGTAATCCATTCTTCTTGTTTTAATTTGCGCAAAAAATTCAATAATTTTCTCCTTGATCTCTGGATGACAATTGAGGAAATTTTTCTCCATTGAAAGTATTGCAAGCGCACTTAGTCTTTCTGTTAAATAAAAGAACCGAAATAAATGAATCAAATAGAATAGCTAGAAGCAGAATAATAATCTAATTCTACACTCTTCTACACTTTATCACATTCAAGAATATGGTACACGGTTTTTAAGCACAACACACGCTGAGTAAAAATAAAACTTCCTTCCACCATCACGCCAGAGCCGGCATTGCGAGAGCAACAGTGCTCTCTCTACCTTGTAGACCCCCTTCCTCCCCACCCCCTCCTATGTGCTCATGCGCACAACAGTCAAACACCACGTCGCTGGCACTGTGAAGCGCACAGTTCCATACAAAGATTTTTATATCTTTTTCATAAACTTGGGGATGGTTACTGAAATACTTACAATAATCTTAAGGAATATATATTGTACTACAAAAATAAAGAAAGAATTAAAGAAAAAAGGACTCATTATATTAAATGTTATCGATAATATCAAGTGGAAATAGGGGATGCTGCAGTTCCGCAGTGCCTATACATGAGCTGCCACTGCTCCAACTTCCTCGTTACATGTCCATACCACCTCTTGCTTGTTTCCTCTACTATATCCTATACTCCAACATCCTCGTTACATGTCCATACCACCTCTTGCTTGTTTCCTCTACTATATCCTATACTCCAACATCCTCATTACATGTCCATACCATCTCAGTCTTGTTTCCTCTACTATATAATGTACGTTACCGTCCTTATTACAGGTCCATAAAATCACGGCCTTGCTTCCTCTACGCTCTCATGAACGCCAACATTCTCATTACATTCCCATACCATCTCATCCTCGATTCCTCCACTATCTCAACTCAAACCCAACTTGCCCAAACATCCTCGTTTATAACTGTATTCATCCTGGTGACAGCGCCTTAAAAACTTCGTTCCTATGGCTGCAACCTTCCTTGTCTCTATTGCTCCCAATGTCCATGTTTCTTCTGCATATATAATTATGGGTATGAAGTATGTCCTAGGAGCAACAGTTGAGAAAACACTGGTTTGATTGTTACACACAGCTTTAGCAATGTTACATTGTATTGACTATGTTTATCAGACGTTGACTTGTAAGCTCTGTCTTAGTTTAACAATGCATATTTACTGTATTAAAGTGTTTATAACTGTCATATTATAACGTGTGACAGTTTTAAATTCCTTAAAATTATGGTTGTTGTGCATTCCAGGGATGGAAGATATTTCCAAAAAAATTTTTTTTTATAAAATTAGTTAATTTTGTAAATTTTGAACAAATAATTTTAAATGAGAAAATAAATTTTTCTTGTTGCAATACTTTCACAAATAGTTGAAAAAAACTATAGATGTTTACGTACTACCTATACACCATTTTCCCCCTTTTTTAATACAGTGTAAATGTAGCTACAAAATATCAGTTTCTGATTAATTAGACAACATTATCATCAATGTATACATCTGGTAGATATATTTAAACTTGAAAACCTTTCTATTGAGATAAAAAAACATAATAGAATTGGTGTTTGCTAGTGAGAACCAAGGATCTAAGCGCCATTTTTTCAATACAATAAATTACATTGTATTGTATTATGTTGTGTGGATACTTTAACAAAATGTAAAGTGTTTATTTAGATTATGTGTTGCATTTAAATGATAACAAACTGTCTAAAGCATGCATTGTTGAACTTGTGATCGACGTTATCAATGCAGACAAAAAATAAGTGAGTACTTTTTTAAAGTTTTTTTAAAGGATATTATTTAAACTTTGGCCTTGTCTAGCATTAAGTTACATGTAATTAAAACGCGTACTAAAAACAATTTAATATGGGTAAATTTAGGAATCATAAACTAGGCCTAATAAGTGGTGCTCTACAATAAAAAGAGATCTTGCTAGAAATAAGTATCAGATACGATTACATGACAAACTGGATTGTTGACCAGTGGCGTGGAGCAACAGTTTTGAAAGAGCTAACTTCCCTTCCCACCCGTCTCAGTGGCAGCATGGTCTAACCCACTGTTCTACTCTCGCAGTAGACTAGGCTGCCGATGATGGGGAAATTGAAGTTTGATTCTCGGTCGGGTGTGCTGAGGGTAGTTAAAAAAATATATATTTTTCACTCTCCCTCCACGCAAATGTTAGTACACTTCCTATAAATATAATCTTTCTAATCCCTAAAACCATTAGCGCAGTTAGTACATAAGCTTATAACCTGGAAGGGTAGTAAAACGCGGTGATAAAAAAAAAACACTTAATCCTAGGTCACCATTATATATGCAATAACAATAAGTTTAATAATTTAATCTGGCTTTCGGGTAGTATTCGAAATAGAGGACAAAACATTCATAACTAACACCTACACCCAAATGTGTTTTATAAATATTTCAATTACGTCGAGAGGAATTAAATATCTAAAATTCCTTGACATGTTTTGAGCCACAAAAAAAAAATCCTGCTTTGGTTCTTAATTATAGATTATAAAAAAAATAATTGTTTACTTAATATTTAACCTGTAATAAGATAATAAGATTTTTAAATAATTGTTGTATTTGGATTTCATTTTTATCTAAAGCAAAAAATTGTTAGAACACTTTAAAAAAAAACTCTAGTGTTAATTTACAATCACGTTAACCTTTGATTTAAATGTGATCAATTATCAAGTTTAATTTAATACTTTGAATTACTCGCCAACTTTGGTAAGTGTTGGACGTTATAACGTTATCACACAAAGAAATACACATTTTTTTAAAATGTATCTGATTAATTACTGCATGTTTCTACTAAAAGTGTGCTGATTAATGGTAGATAATGGGGACTCATTTAATATCTAGACTTAAATGATTACTTGATAAAGTAGAATGCATTTTTACAAAGAAAAAGTTGCAACCATTGTTACAAAGTTCAAGCTCGATACAATTTTTTTTTTATACTATGTATTTAAGCTTTTTTTTTCTCATACAAATATAACATAGTTTGTCAGTTATCTTGCAAGAGAGCAATACTATGTTTTAGTATTGTCAAGCAGTAAGTCCAGATCAGTAGGTTTCTTCCATATTTTGGAATAAGAACTTGTTAAATATTGATATTTTCTGTAAAGCTCATCACTGAACTTGCATAAAAATATCATACAAGCTTTAAAAAAAACCTGTATTTATATCTAACTTGTTGCATGGGGTTAGGCAGATAGCCAAGGGTAGAAGGAACACTATTGAAGTATAGACCCCCTTTCCTTGAACTGCCAACTGACACTATATTTAATTAAAGTTGAAATGCACCTTTTCAAGACTTTAAATGAAAAATAATTATGTAATATTATCAGATTTCAAACTATCATAATATTATCTATTAATTATTACAATCTTTGCTACAATAAACTTAAGAGGTTCTTCTTCGAGTTATACAATCATTGGACGTGCTGAGTGTCGGTGGAAGCCGGATAATTTCTTGGCCAGTGTCATTACGAATCATTATATATGGACTTATTAATTTAATACACCTCATTTACGATAGGGGCGAAGGTAAGTGACAGTGGAAGCTACCAGACCTACTCTCATGTATCTTACTCGCCAAACCGTATGAACTGCAAGACCATATGTTGATTTGTTGTCACTTTAGGCTATAAAAACTTTCACATACAGTTTGTTTTTAATTATGTTTTTTCTGTTAAAAATGTTTTTACATGTTCTGATAGCTGTCATTTACCACCACTTTTATGGTAAATAAACTATAGCTAAAAGCTTTTTTTTTAGAAAATGGCTAAATATACGATTATATGATTAGTCTAGTTCACCCCTGCCCTGAAATACTCCTACCCCCATCTCCCCCCCTCCACACACACACACACACATCTTCCCCTACCGTATGTATTTTGACCTTCCTGCTTCGCTAAATCACCAGAATCTATTTCTAAATTACATAACTAAATGTAGGATTAAGTAATTTGGAGCCGCTCCCTGTGAAATTGAATACTTCATACAATACGTGTTTGCCTGGAATCTCTTGTGTAAACACATTGATTAGAGTTTTCATAAAACATATATTTAAAAAAATTAATTGGATATATATATATATATAAATAAATATAAGCCTATTTTATTCATAAAATTTCTCATGGACCGTTCTTTCTACAAGCTACAAACTTAAGAACGTGTTGGATACTAATTATTTCTAGATTATATATTTTATCATGTATGGCCTAAGCTACATAAATCATTTACATTTATTTTATTTTTCAGTAAAATGGGTCTCTTGTTTGAATCATTGTGGCTAGATGTGGTTGTGGCCACTGCCACAGTCGTTGTGATGATTTACTGGAAACTAATGACAATATACTCATACTGGTCTTCTAAAGGTGTTCCAAATCCGAAGCCGCATTTCTTTTATGGAAACACCAAGGAGTTTATGCTCAAACAGACCACTCAGGCCGAAGTGTATCAAAAACTTTATAATGACCTTGAAGGTCACCCATTTGGAGGTGTCTACCAGGGTATCTACCCTTATCTTATGTTGCGAGATCCTGAAACAATTAAACTATTTATGACCAAAGATTTCAGCCATTTCACTGATAAAGGTTTCGCTACAGACGAGAAAAGGGCTCCTCTGAGCGCCAATTTGGCTTTACTATCAGGAAAGAGATGGAGAAGTCTTCGAGTAAAGCTAACGCCTACTTTTACATCTGGAAAGATGAAGATGATGCTATCAATGGTGGCAGAATGCGCTGAGCGGCTTAAAGAAAGCCTAAAGAATGCTTCAAAAAATGGGGAAATACTGGAGGTCAAACAGATCGCTGGTCAATACACCATGGAAGTAATTGGATCGTGTGCATTTGGTATTCAAGTCAATTCTATTAATAATGATGAATCAGAGTTTGTAAATTTCGGGAAGAGATTTCTAACGCCACCACTGTCTGGCAAATTAAGAGGATTTATCCGAAACTTTTTACCTTTTCTAGGCAAGTTTCTTATATTTATCAGGGATAAAAAATTGGAGGAATTTATTGGGAATATGGTGATAAATATGGTAAGGTATCGTGAAGAAAATAACATTGAAAGAGAAGATTTTCTTCAGATGTTGATGGAATTGAAGAAGAAAGGTAAATTGGAGGGCGAAATATCCATCACTGAAGACGCACATTTGCTGAGAGGAGTTATGAACGGTACATCCATTGAAGACAAAATTCCTGACATAGGTAATCCACTTGCTATGGTATATTTGTAAAAAAAAACAACTAATATGTAAGTAATCAACTTTTAATATTTAAATCCACTAATCTACTAATATTGTGGATAGTTGGTCAATTATTTATCTGTGCTAGCATTAATAGAAAATAATATACAGGTCACTAAAAATGTCATCACTGGAAGAGAAAGGGGGGGGGGGGGGGGG
>CABFVZ010000016.1:1135750-1146596 GCA_902151445.1 Timema monikensis | reverse complement strand
TTTTTTTTTTTTTTAGAAATGACAGACAATTTGATGGTTGCACAATGCTATCTGTTCCTCATCGCTGGATTTGAGACTTCATCAGGGACTATGAGCTTCTGTTTGTATGAACTTGCCATCAATCAAAATGTTCAGAGTCGCTTGACGTTGGAGGTGGATCGGGTGCTTAAAGAACATGGAGGGAACATCACATATGAGGCCATTCAGAAGATGAAGTACATGGATCAAGTCATTGATGGTGAGTTTTACTCGCCTTTAAGAGGTAATTCAGTAAATAGATCAATTTGTTTTACTGTTCAGTTATGTCTGTATGTATATATATAATGTAATTATATGTATATGTACATATACAATGCAATTCTTACCTAGGGATTGATCGAACTAAACCTGGGTGTGTTGTAATAGTTAGTTTGCCCTTTATTAAATTACCTTTAAGTTTGTTGCGTTGTGAACACCACATGCTTTGAATCACACCATATCATCTGTGAGTTGGCGTGCTCTTTACGTCTTCTTGCAGCCGGCCGGTTTTGGGAGCCGGGGCTGCTTCATCGCCCACACTCTTGAATAAGTCATGCTAAGAGGTCTAGTCCGTGCCAGGAATTCCACCATCAAAAATATCGCCTCCAATTGGTCTACTAGAAGCTACCAATACACTCTTTCCTAGACGATGAGTGAATAGGGAATAACGTTTTCAGGACTGTGTAAAACTATATAAACTCCTGAACATTTTGCATATCTGTGACGGATGACGGAGGGACTTTTGATCGTGATCGTCATCGTCATCACTTTGAATTTTATCGTCATCGTCACTTTTGATCGATCGTGGAACGGAACGCATCTATCAACGAGGTTTAGTACGGGTCAGGGGATTGTTGAGTTGTTTTTTCACAAGTTTAAACTTTGGAAATATACTTCAATTCTCGGTGGACATCGGTGTGGACATCGGCTGAAAGGTGAGCATTCTACAAGTGGTCATACCACAGACAAACTACAATCTAGTAAGACAAGTGACAAACCTAAAACCTACATTAACAACAAAAACCGACTAAACCATTTTCGGCCCTTTTTCGGGCCAACAACAATATAAAAATGGACAACCTTACTGAACACGTACGCGTGCAGCAGAAGCAACACCAAACCCAGGACTGGTCTAGAAATCTTGAGGACGAGGACGTTAATGTGGAACTGACTGACGATGAAACGGAGGACAATGAATTCACCGAAGAAACTATTTTAAAGAGGAAGTTACTATTCAAAGCGAAAGAAGATAAACCCCCTAAAGCAATTAAAGTGACAAACCAATACGAGATACTGAGAGTTCGAGAAGAAACTATGGTGACCGTAGAAGTGCCAAACGAGAGCGCTAGGGAAAACAGCTCCGATTCTCAAAAATCAAAACAAAAAATCCCCCCTATAGTCGTAGCAGGGACGACAAACTATTCAAAAATATCAAAGACAATGAAAACAAACATGACGGGAACTTTCAAAATATTTTACATAAAAGACGGACTCAAAAGACATACTTCAACCCTCGAGGACTTCAAGGCTTTCCTAGCCTTTCTCAAACAAGCCGTACAAGAATACCATACCTTTACGCTCCCGAGAGACAAGCCCCTAAAAATTGTCATCAAGGGGCTCCCACCCAACATGGCCACTGATGAAATCAAAGAGGAGCTACATGCAATGGGCTATACAGCATCTGACGTCAGTCAATTTACATCCAGAACACAGACAGAAAATAACATGCAAGATAACACCAAACTATTACCAATCTTAATTTGCACTCTCGCAAGAACTGACGAAAACTACAAACTCTTTCAGTAAAACTACACTAATAACACCCGAGTCAAAATAGAACATTACGTACAATCACAAAACTACATTTTGCAATGTCATAGATGTCAAAAATTCTGGCATTCCAAAAACAACTGTGCCAACAATCCTAGATGCGTCAAATGCCTGATGCCGCATTTGACCTCGGATTGACAAAAAAAAAGACGCCACAATTTCTGCTAAATGTGTGAACTGTGGAGGAAACCACACCGCAAACTATTCCAAATGCCCCGAATACAAAAAAAATGACAGAGAAAAGAATTGACCAAAGACAGCAAAAAAAAAAACACATCTACCTTCACACAAAATATGACACCAACAAAAAACGATTTCTCTCCACTACCAAGCAAAACTACGCCACCAACCAACTCTAGCACGTCATCACGATCATACAGAGACACCCTACTTACCAGACGGAACGACTCACAACAACCGAAGGAACAAGAACAAACGCCCCCTTTTGACTTTAAAGAAATTTTAAAGATCTTTAAAGATATTAACATATGCGGTCTACTTAAACATATCAAAACTTATCTAACAAAAATTAAACAGGCAGAAGATAAAATGTCCAAACTTATGATAATAGTTGAAGCAGCCACTGACTTTTACTTTGGTACCAATGACGATTAAAGCACAAACTATAAACCAAAATCAACTCAGAATCCTTATATGGAATTCCAACAGAATTCTACAACAGAAACACGAATTTTAAGAACTACTAAGATCTTACGGAATTGACCTGGCACTCGTATGCGAAACGCACTTAAAGGCAAACAATCTACTTAACATCTCAGGATACAATATATATTTAGAACGGACAGGGAACATGGAAGGGGAGGTGGTACAGCTGTTCTGATAAAATATTTCCTATCGCACTACAGGGAAAACATCTACCTCCCAGAAAACCTCGAGGCCACAGCAATAACAATAAACACCAAAACCGGTCATATTAACATTGTGGCGGCTTACAACCCCCCGTCCAAAATCCTACTAAGACAGGACTTAGATAATGTTACGTCATCTGACAGCTATTTCATTGGTGGTGATTTAAATAGTAAAAATACATCATGGAATAGTTGGATGACTAACAGGAACGGACGGATACTGGAGAAGCACTCGAACGAAACAAACTACAACATACTAGAGCCAGATACTCCCACCTACTACCCTGGAAACTATCTCCATAAACCGGACATATTAGAGATCATTTTAACCAACTTAAGAATAATGACAGACACCCTAACAATACTGCAAGAGCTTGATTCAGATCACAACCCACTTCTTTGTGAATGGAAAGTCAATCTAGAGCACCAAACCAACTGGCGCAAACCAACAATAAGCACGACTGACTGGAACAAATTCAAATAAGACCTACAAGAAGCCTTACCAAGGAACCTAGACATACATACTGAGCAAGATATCGACGCAGCCATAGAACTTTTTACAACAACACTGCAAGAAACTTACAAGTTTAACACTACGATATAACAAAAACACCATGACTTCAGAATTGACCATCCGGAATTAAGCTATTTTCTTGCCCTTTAAAGGGAGGCACGTAGGGACTGGCAGGGATTAAGAACTCCTAACAAACGCATCAGATACAATAGACTTAAGGCACTGGTAAAAAGAACCGTCAATCAAATCAGGAAAACCAACTTTAATACATCCGTTACTGACACAGCCATCAACCTGCAGAAAACCTGGATCTTAACCTAAGTACTCAAAGGGACTTCGAAAAGATCAAACACGCCGGCAATCCACGGGCAACAGGGGATGGCCTTCACCAGTGTGGACAAAGCCAAAGCAATAGCTCTGACGTTAGAAGATCAACTTAAACCTAACCTCATACAAGACGAAAACTTCAACAGAGACATCACCAGATCAGTTAACGACTTAATCCAAAGACCCATAACAGATACGCCAGCCCCCGTCACAGAACAGGAACTCCAAACCACTATCAAACATCTGAAACAGAACAAGGCAACAGGACTAGACGGAATAAAAAACGAGATGTTAAAAAACATACCTGAAATAGCACTAGCCCACCTTACACAGATATTCAATGCAGCCCTCAGAATTGCCTATTTCCCAAATATCTGGAAAGAGGCCAAGGTGATAACCATACCAAAGCCAGGCAAGAACAGCATCTTTCCCAAAATAGGCGTCCTATAAGTTTACTTAACACAACAGGCAAATTATTTGAATCACTGATCCTAAAAAGACTAAAACGACACTCAGAAGACCACAAGATAATACCGGACCTTCAATTTGGCTTCAAAAGACACCATTCAACCATTCACCAACTACTAAACTTCATAGAGGACGCCACAGACAGTTTCAATAAGCGAGAATACCAAATAGCCATATTTATTGATGTCGTAAAAGCGTGGCATCTCGGCCTCATTCAAAAAATGATAAGCTTCAACTTCCCACGAGGTGTTGTTCAACTGATCTACAGCTACCCGCACGATAGACAATTCCAAGTCTCTGTCAAGGGCACACTGTCGGGTAAAGTACAAGCAGAGGTGGGAGTACCGCAAGGGTCAATGCTGGCTCCCTTCCTATTCAACATCTACGTGGCAGACGTCCCGACCAAACCGAAGATGAAGATAAGACTTTTTGCCAACGATACCTTGATCTACACCAAGGAAAGGAACATCTACTACGCGTCGTTAGCAATCCAAAGATACTTAAAGACATTTGAATTATGGCTGTCTAAATGGAGAATCAGAGTAAACGCAACAAAATCTACTGCAATAGTCGTATCCAGACGAAGACAGGTACCGCCGGACAACTTTACATTATACAAAGAAGAAATACCATTCATAACTGACACTAAATACTTAGGAATCCACATAGACAAGAAGTTAACATGGGCAAAACATATCACCGAAACCAGCAAGAAAGCGAAGGCGGTATTTATCCAACTTTACCCACTGCTTAAAGGAACCAAACTAAGACAACGAACAAAGCTCACGATTTTCAAATGTGTAATACAGCCAATCATACTCTATGGCTGTGTAGGATGGGGCTATGCAGCCAAGACTCATCTCAACAAACTACAGACTATTCAAAACCAGATACTCAGGACAATAACTGGAGTAGACATACGGACGAGAACTGAGCATCTACACGCCATGACCCAAAACAAGACCCTCGCCGAGCTCTTACAGGAAAAAAGAAATAAGCTAACGAAAAAGCAGTAAATCATGAGAATCCCATTATAAGAGCATTAGGGAACTACGATCCGCAAGAAGAAAGGACATACAAACGACCAAGACTAGAGTAGGAAGGTAAACGGTAAAATGGTAGCATGGTAAAACGGTAAAACGGTAACACGGTAACACGGTAAAAGGGTACTCATAACATGTAATCACCCACTCCTTTCACCATAATTCCATGAGGATAAAGGCTAGCGACTGATGCCTGTAACTCACAAAACAATTCAGCCCTTTCGCAGGTGACCTAGCTTGACGCTTATGTCAAGGTGGATATCCTGAGTCGGGCAACAGCCAACTTAAAATATGTATTTTGTACAATTAAATCAAAGGTACCAATTCATGTAATGTTAAGTTCATGCAACGAGGATAAGGGTCTGTGAAAACAACCTGTAACTCGCACAACAAATCAGCCAAAGCTTCCTCTACTTGTCGATGGTTCTATTGACAAGTGGGGAGGTATAGGCAACAGGGAAACCCAGCATATATATGAGTGACAAACACCACACAGACTGTGACACTACTCCCGACATTTTTGGTCTCACTTGCTAAGACCGAAGCCTACACCACCATCTTCGGTGTTAGGTACCTCAACCAGACGAGAGTTAGGATAGAACACTACATCCCTCCCCGGAACACGATTGTGCAATGTCACAAGTGTCAGCATACGAAGCACAAGTGTCATGGGCATACGAAGAACAACTGTTCGAATATGCCCAGATGCGTGAAGTGTCTTGGAACACACCTCACCCCCAACTGCCCCCAAAAGACAACACGACACCGGCAAGATGCATCAATTGCAAGGGCCCACACATGGCCAACTACAACAAGTGCCCGGTATACGTGCAACTGTTGAAAGCCAGGACTAACAAACTCAACGCACGACAGACTCGACACACAAGGACGTCGACCCAACCTACGACTGGTAATTACCCTCCTATCCCTCGCACCCGTCAAATCGTCCCTCTGACCAACCAACCACTCCTGGGCCCATCAGCTAAACAAACAGCAGAGGCCACATCTATCTATCGCTCCTATACCGATGTTACGGTGGGATGCAACATACGACCTCAACAAGAAAACACCACTTCCCCACTCTCAGACATAAAAGACTTCATAAACCTGTTCAAGGACCTAAACATTTTCAAGATACTCGCACACTTCAAACCATACCTCACTAGACTCAGAGAGGCGACCGACAAGACTGAAAAACTGATGATATTGTTAGAGGGAGTGACCGAATACTTCTCGATCGACTATGACTAACGCAAATGTGATGGTGACGAAATACATACTTCGTGTTTTTATATGGAACGTCAACGGGATACTCACGCAAGCTAAGGAACTAGACGATATATTAAAAACTTACTCAATAGATATTGCCCCAATAAACGAGACTCATCTAAAGCCAGGAAAAAATATATCCTTTTTTGCCTACACTTTTTATAGAAATGATAGGCCCCAAGGCAGGGGAGGGGACGCGGCTATCTTGATAAAGAACCACCTACCTCACTACCCACATCAATTTCAAAATCTCCAGAATATAGAAGCTACTGGAATAAATGTAAATACTAGCGGTGGGAGTGTCCGGTTCGCGGCCATATACAAACCCCCGACTAAAACGCTACTACCACAAGACCAAGAAATTTAGTACGCCTAAAGTGTGGCGCTACACTAAGTACATGACAACACCTACCTAAACTCGAATGGAATGGGCCAGATTCCTATGCGAGAACGGCCCATTCCATTCTGGTTTAGGTAGGTGTTGTCATGTACTTAGTGTAGCGCCGCACTCGAGGCGTACTAAATTTGACTATGAAACTGGCCCTTAGACGAGATCACAGACTACAACAAACTGTTTTTGGCGGGCGATCTTGATTCAAAAAACACCCCTTGGAACAGCCGACTAACCACCGGGAACGGACGAATATTAGCAGACAACGTAGACACTCACGACTACGTAGTTGTTGCCCCAGACGAGCCCACATTTTATCCCTCGAACAGACCTACAGTTTAACGTGGGATCCGAGATATATCCGTGGAGATCCGTGGGATATTGAGGCCTGGCATTCCCCACATTCACAAGATGTCTTGTCAGAGGTGAAGGAAGGGTTTGGTAATCAGATAAATCTGTGCCAGGACCAAGGATTGGACCCCGGACCCCAACACAGAGGTCCGACACCTTACCCCTAGACCGCCAGGTGACCCGTGAGTTTCGTAAGCACCTATGCGAGTATATCCTGTTGTTTCTGTACAAGGCTCCCAGTCAAAGGAACCTAGGCTGTATTCTGATCAAGGTCGTAATTATTGATCTACGGGGAGTCCTCTCTGGAGTATGGTAGCAAAAGGAAATATAAAAAAAACTACAAAGCGCCACATGTATTGTCATCATCTTATGTAAAAATAATTTTAACTTAGTATCATTTTATTACAAAAAGAATTACCCTATATTTTTGACCAAAAATTTAAAAACTTTATTTGCGATAATGGTGTTAACAATGGACTTTAAATATTATGTTAAAGTCGTTTTTACAAATGATAACAAACGTGTTTGGTTCTGTTTCATTTCATGTGAGAAAACAATTTGTTAACATACGTATGTGCCTCTAAACATTGCATGTTTGGTGCGATAGTTCAACTTTTTTATAAATGATCCAAGTCAAAGAAGTAGTACAAGTTTGGTACACCAATCTCACAAGCCAGAATTTCCAAAATTATTCTACATTCCCAAATATATTCCAAAAGGTTGTGTTTCCAAAACGTTTATGTAAAAAAAAGAAAAAGAAAATATGTTTGCATTGTTTAATGGGTCATCATAAGTTCTGCGAGCCGCACAAAATCACGAATAGGGCCACAAGTTTGACGGATTTGTTTTAAATGTTTATTTATGATCTAATTATTCCCTTTTTCTTAGAAACTCTTCGAAAACACCCTCCAGTGGGAAACATTGACAGAACATGCACCAAGGCCTACACCATCCCTGGAACCAAAGTGCACCTGGAAAAAGGAACAAAAGTCAAGATCCCAGTGTATGCCCTTCACTACGACCCTAAATACTACCCAGACCCTCACAAGTTCGACCCGGAGCGCTTCAACGAAGAAAATAAGAGAAAGAGACATACGTATACTTACCTACCGTTCGGAGAAGGACCAAGAATGTGTATAGGTAACAACATATATTTTAAATAATACTTGATCTCTTTATTTAAGTCACTCTGATACTTAATATTGTGTCGTTGTTGTCATCAATACATTCCACGTTTGTGTTATCGGTACAGTACTCTTTTTATTGTGAGTAAATCACATCAAAGTTTCGAGAACTTTAATACTTTGCTATTGTTGTCGTCAATAAATCCCACGATCGTGTTTTGAGTACATTCAATACATCCGGACACATTTTCTTTATTGTAAGTGAATCACATCAAAGTTTCGTGAACTTTAATATTTTGTCATTGTTGTCATAAATACATACCGTGTTCACGTAATCACTTCATTCAATACACACGGAAAGAATTTGTATTTGGGTAAAGGTTGCTGTTTATTTTAGTTTGGAACTTTGATAGCACATAAGACTACCCCGTCCTCGGTGTTCTATGGCAGAGGTGGGCAACATATTTTTACAATGTAGCCACAGATGTGGCGAAATAAGAAAGGTTTAGTTCACCACACCCTGTACAAAGTGAGAAATTAGATTGCGCATTCGAAAATTTAAACAACACGCTGTTGGAACGGGGTTGTTCAAAACATTTATACATTTACAACTGCCTCAGACACAGATACTAAAAACTGTTCAGATTGAAAATTAAAGACAGTTTAATGCGAAATTTGACAATAGTTTTGTCTCAAGGCAGAGATGAAATGGAAGTGTTGGGAAAGGGCGTAGGAGGCATTATTCAAGTAGCTCTTCATTAAAGAAAGTAACCGACCTCGTGGTGTAAGTGTTGGTGCATCTGGCTACAAGCCTAGGGATCCCGGGCTCAATTCCCGGCTGGCACCATGAGTATTTTTCCCGAAAGGGTAACTATCCCAACGGTCACCAGGGTTTAGTTAGTTAGGCTTAAGTTAGGTTTAAGTGTTTCCTTCCACTGGTTTTACACCACCATCACCTCATCTCATAGCGACATGGAAAGAGCCTCCACAGAAAGGATGTACAATTAGTTCATTCGGGCAGCCCCTGGACAGCGGAACATTAGTATTGGCTAATCTTTCCGCAAACTGGGCTACAGATTAATGTAGTGCAGACGTGCAATATTATCATTGTAAATAATTAAAGTCAAAGTTAAGTTAAAGGATAAATTTGTGAGCTGTATCACTATTCGAGATTAACCAGACCATACGTATTAGTATAAATCAAGTAAGCTACCATGATTTTGGCAGAAAGTTCGTTCTGGAAGGCTTTATTTCATACCAGAATCCTTCTGCATTGTAATATTTTAGTAAGATAAAAAGCCTTACAAAACATTTATATAAATGTGTTTAAGTGTTTTTTTTTTGTAGGTATGAGATTCGCGATGATGCAGATTAAGGTGGGCTTGGCAGTTTTGCTGTTGAATTATCGGTTCAGCATTTGTCCACTAACCAAGATTCCTATAGTCTTGGAACCCAAACATGATATTCTTGCTGTGCCAAAAGATGGATTGTTTCTCAAAATAAGCAACAGGAAGAAATGATAAACTGTGATAGCACATCCAAACACTGTCTAGGCAGTGAATAACGTAGCAATCTAGTTACTTCTAGACAAGTTGTATTTTATCTCTATATTATTAAAGCCCTATGTAAATAGTCTCAAGTTTTTGTGGAAATATTATTATAGCCCGCTTCGATGGGCCCGCACGGTCTAAGGCAGCGGTTCACAACCTTTTTTCGCTTGCGTACCCCTCGGCAGCCAATTTCCATAAATTGTGCTCTTAATTTGAGCAAAATGTTTAATTACTACAGTTGTAATAATTATTTTTAATTTATTTGTTGCAACTGAAAATAAATGTTTAAATAATGGGACTAACAAACAATGTAATAATAATGATAATTATATTTTTACATTCAAAAAGCAAAAGTTACAGTAAAAACTAACACATTTAATTTATTTATTAATAATTATAAAACTATTTTATGTTAGAAATTAAAATAATTTTCCCAAGGTCAATTATATAAGAAAACTCGAACCGAACCGCTCCTCATCATATTGTTTAGTTAATTTAATAACTTTTGATTGGTCTTTTGTTACACTGCTGACAAATGTAGCTCTTTCCGCCATTATTAGAATATTTTCGCGTACCCCCAAACTACCTGGCACATACCCCTAGCGATACGCATACCCCATGTTGGGAACCACAGGTCTAAGGCTTCACTCTCACAATAGACTATAGTGCAGATAACGGAGAGATCGGGTTTCGATCCTGCTCAAGTTTACTGAGGGTGTTTTTTTATAAAGGGTTTTTCACTCTCCTTCCACATAAATGCGGGTACACTTCCTCTAAATTAAACTTTTCTCATCCTTAACCAATTAAAGTAATTAGTACATAGGTGTATAACATAAAAGGGTAGTAAGAACCAATGTTAAAAATATATTATAAATAAACAATGGCTTTATTAGTAATGTTTTAAATATAACAAAATACTTGGCATGCATTAAAGAGGAGAATATATATATAAAACCCTTAAGACTGCCCTTGTACGCCAACAATACAACTTTAGGAAGTTTTTGAAAAACATCTTGATTGCTAGATACCCCTTGACTGTTTGGATAAGTTGTCTGATTTTTATTGAAAATTAGGTGTGTAAGAGGGGGGGGG
>CABFVZ010000016.1:1109762-1135515 GCA_902151445.1 Timema monikensis | reverse complement strand
TTTACGAAAAAAACTTGGGAGCATGAAAAATTATAACTACATTACAACAAAGAATAAAATGTTTATAAAAATTAATGGTTTGTTAGTGAAGAATGGAAGCAATCATTGCATTTTTTAATAAAACAATTAGTTGTAGGAATTCAAATATTCAAATAGTACAAATCACAGTCGCTGACAGTGGCCTGAGGCAGACAACTGACTTACAACAACAAGTGAAGGGGTGAGTGGCGCGCACAACTGTTGTCATGGTGACGCATGAGTCTATTCCTAATAAAGACATAATTGATGCCTTTTCTTTCTCATCACAAAGGAAGAAGTTATTGTGCCGAATATAAGCCAAAGCAACTAGGACTTCATCAGACCATTATTGTTTTCATTTTTTCTTCTTTGCTAGACACTGTGTTGATATTTTGTTCCTTTCCTTTGAAATATTGTCTTGTATTGTAATTAGATTTTTATTATTTATTTTATTTCAAATGAGTATTTCTTTGCAAACTGTACCATTTTTAGCCTTAGTCTATTTGTAATAAAAAGTTAATTACAACGACATTTTCTTTAAACTTGAAATACCTTAACTTGGGCGGGATTCATCAAGATTGGAAGGGGGGTTGATACATCAAGCTGGGGGGGCGGGGGGGGCACCCCTGTATTTGGAAATTATATATATCTTTATAAGCTATTTGGAGCAATCCTTTGTCAAACTTTTTAAAATTGGATGTCACTAAAACCTAATTTGGTTTTAATTGTTTCATATTATATAATATCAGAGGAGAGTATAAATCCTATAGGAATACAAAATTGTGTCAGGGGGGTGGGGAAGAAGCAAATTACATCCATTAGGAGGGTGATGCACCCTCCTCCGCCAATAACCTTCATGCTATGACCCACTGGTTGTAGGGATTTTGGGAGGGGGTAGTCATACCCAGTCCTCTCCTATAAGTGTGACACAGTCATAAGTTGTGTTTAATTAAAACAGTCATGTTTAATTAATTTATTTAAGATATTTTTTCATGCATGAGGAAATAGCTTAGTTTTTACCATTATATTTTTTATATACGTAAACATTTTCAATAATACATGGTTTCTTTGTTTTTTAATAAATCACTAATTCAAATAAATATTTGTAAACTTAAGAAAATACACTTTTAATTATCTATACATTAAAAAAAATGGGATAATCCAGTACTAAACAACAATGCTTGACCATTTATTAAAATAATGAAAGTATGTATTTGATAATTTGTATAAATAGTTAACATACACACACAAAAAAAAGAAATTGAATGGAAATAAACAGGTTGATATACAAACTTGATTAAGGAAAATAACACAGCATATAGATACATACCTAATCACACTGTTCTCTTACACAATAGGCAAGAAATTGTGCATATAGAAAAAAAAAACTCCAAACTTAATCCATCCTCACTAACTTTCCCCACACTTACCTACCTTTGCATACTCCCTTCGCTTCACCAACATCCATCCATGCATCAAGTAAAACATGCTCTTCTATCCTTAAAACGCATAATGTTTCTCTTTATCACACATTAATTTACAACATTTAGCCACATCTCACATGGCCTACCACTTCCTTTTTATCCACACCGTCTACCTTAATATATTTGCTTCATCACTCAAACCACACTCATCCTCTCAACATGCCCAAACCAACGTAAGAATATTCTTTTACATTTATTGATTAGATTCCCTTTCAAAACACTCCTTCAGCACCCATTCATTACTGACAATGCTCATACAAGTTTTTCCACATACATTTCTTAGTTATCTCATTCCAACTGCATTCACCTTGTTCTTGTGTTTCTCCTGACAAACCCAGGCTTTACATCCATAAAACATTGTTGGTGTTAACACACTTTTCTATATTGCCGTCATTGCCTCTTTCGATATTATTTCATTCTTTGCAATAGTCCACATACATTCAGCTACTCTCTGAGATGCATTCACCCATCTTTCAATTTCACCATCCATCCTTCTATATTTACTATTAATTATTTTCTATTAATAGTAAGCTGACAATCATTTACTGATCTATGTTGTCAAAAACTATCAATTGAGCTTTGGCTATATTTACACGAAGATCCATTCTGTCTGTCACTACATTCATACGATTTAATGCATTCTGCAAGTTCCTTTCATTCTCAGCCATTAATAAAGTATCATCTGCCTATAGCAGCACTCTCACATTAATATAGTTCATTTGTACACCAACCGCCTACTCACAAGCATTCCTCATACACTTATCAATGAATACATTAAACAACCATGAAGACATATCACAACAATGTCTAACAGCCTGTTGAATGTCAAAACATTCGCTCAAAGCTCCATCCACCTTAACACATGCCTTACTTACATCATACACCTCCATAATTACATTTACTAATCATGAATTCACACCATACTTTCTCAGAAAATTAAATTACATACTGTTATTTACACACTCATACATTTTTACCCAGATCAACAAATTAACAATACTATTTCTTCTTTACTGCCATACATTTCTCAATAAGTTGTTGCAATACAAATATCTGGTCCATGCAAACTCTACCTGACATGAAATCACATTGCATACCCCAAATCTTGTCCAGAGAGTTTTCCATGGACCCTCTCAATTAAGATTCGCCCAAAAATTTGGCCTGGACTAGTCAACAAATTAATTACCATATAATTCTTACATTCACTCTTACTGCCTTTGCCTTTATATAAAGGAACAATGACAATATTCTTCCAGTCATTAGGAACATTTGAAATTCCAGCACACACAATGAACAAGTCATACAATCTAGCAAGTAGTACTTCGCCACAACACTTAAGTATTTCTATTGTGATCCCATCTAAGCCCACAGATTTGCCATTCTTTAACAATTTCATAGCTGTTAACACTTCAGCTTTGTTCATTATTTCACTTATTCTAGCATTTTCCCTATTTTCTGCTACTTTCTCTGTGTTATTGGCATACAATTGCTCAAAATACTCCCTTCGTCACTCTATTATACTGTTTTCATCCCACATAATCTCACCACATTCATTATGAATGCCATAGGTCTTTCCTTGCACTCCTTGTTTCATTCTATTTACCAACTTCCAAAACAGGAGCTTATTTCCTTTAAAATCATTCTGCATTCTTTCTCCTTCTTTTAATCTCATTTGCTCCTTAGTTTCCTTTACTAATTTCTTTTTATTCACCCTTCTCTCTTTGTATATGTCCGACAACCTTTCATGTTTTGATTCACCATCCACGGCAACATCCATTTGTATGCTCATTTCTTTTCTCACACAGCTTCTTTCACCTGTTAATTCTACCACACATCTCTTTTTAAATTTCCCATCACCAGAGATCCACACACATCTCTCACACACTCAACTACGTACTTTTTTATTCTGTTCCAAGCATTTTCTATATCATTAGAATTTATTTTGACTTTCCATTCATGCTCTTGTAAAGTTAATTTTTACCCAGAAATCTTTCATATTCTCTCATATTTTTATCCTGCAATTTTTCCACTTTCACCCTCTCTTGCTTCAAACTCTCACACTGCTTTCTCACAAAATTCTCACCTAATTCAACTACTGATATAACTAGAAAGTTATCTGTTTTACACTCAACTCCAAGCACAACCCTAATATACTTTAGTAAGCCTCTCAGTCTTTCAGCATATACCACAAAATCAATCATAATTCGTAAATCATCCCTTTTCCATGTATACAAATGAATATTTTTGTGCTTAAACCATGTGTTTGACACATTTATTATTAAGGCAAAAGTCTTGATCAAAATAATTATTGTAGAATTATCAAAAGAGATATTTCATATGTTGATATTACTGATAAATAGTCTTTGGTATTAATATGGTCACCAAAGTAATGTAACACACATTTAATATTACTACATAAACTTTCTCAATTCTATATTTTTCACTTTAAACACATCTTTGGTAACCTTTAACCAACATGCTAACTGTACACTTTGTCTACCCTGAAAGAGAGTAGTCTTACATTGACAGACTATACTATGGCCTTATCCTACAAATTTCGCCAAGGTAGAACCATGCAAGGTGAGCATGCTACCTTTCAGAATGAATGAAGAGTACATTATTTGAACAATTTGAGCAACAATATATATTTTTTTAAACACACACATTCAATATGAATGAAAGTTCACAAATAAGGGACTAGACAATAATGAGATGACATCACTTAACTCATTTTCCCATAACATTGTTTTTTCTCAACATAAGTCTTATAGGGTTGCACATATATTATTTAAATACCTTGTTCTAGCATATTTTTTCCAACCTCATTCCCTCTTGCACTTATGTAATTAACAAATGATTCTATCATTTATTCCATCTTTAATATTATAAAATTACAGTCTTTGTGATCTAGTGGTTAGAGTTCCTGGCTACAGATCCAGAGGTCCTGGTTTTGATCCCTGGAGCTCTCAGAATTTTCTCTTAAGCAGTGGGTTCGGAATGGGGTCAACTTAGCCTCATGAGGACATACGTGGAGTTATTTGAATGAAACATTAACTGCTCCAGTCTAGAAAATCGAGATTAACGACTGGAGGATTTATTGTGCTGACCACATGACACCCGCTATCAACAAATGTTGGCACCCCCTTTGCCAACATGTAGCGGCCGCTCAATTGGTATAGCTTACTTATGGGCTGAAGCAATGGAGTTTTTTTATAATATAAAATACCAGCTTAATAAATGTACACACACACATTATACGAAGAGTGTTTCTTCTTCTTATATTGTAAAACTTTATACAACTTTGATCTTAGTTGTCACTGTAGCAACCCATAGCTGGCTTCCTGAACACTCTAATTATAGTTATTTTATATAATATATGGATGACCATCAATTAATCAGGTATTTTTTTTATCGGTGTGCACTTAAACTATATTTGCTTATTTTAATTATATTTTGATAGAACCAATCTCAGTTTACTATTGTTTCTAGCCTTGTTTTCTCAAATCCTTTACAGGGCCATGACCAGAAGATATTTTTGGGGGTGGGGGTGGCGGCGGCATGGAGGAGCGAAATGGGAGGCATTCTATCAGTTGTGGCTCATGGAGAAGACCATTAACAGGAGATCTTGAATTATTTTAATATTGAATCCCTCTTGAAGTATTTAAAGTATTTCATTAAAAACATAATTGGGGTTGTAGGTGATATACATCTTTTAAGACTTCTAAAGTTTCTGGCCAAAGCACTGTGGGAAGTATGAAAATTAATTTTTAATCGTGATTTCAGAGGGTAACCCCACTTAATCCCGGGTGTTCCACCTGAGTACAGCCTTGCTTCGTTATTTGTAACTCCACCGTGCCTCAGTGATGCTGTCAATTTCACCCCCTAGCGGGAGTTAACTCGAACCAACCCCCTCATCTTATGGCCTTGTTTGTACCGTTGGCGGAAGCTCTCCTGCACACGTGCCCGATGTCCCCATTTGATTCTATCGTAAAGGGGCCCTTGTTCCTAATGCAACTGGAATATGTTGTAGAGGGCGGTGAGGAGTTGGACTTGTAATGGGTCCCAGCAGGTTCACTTGTGTGAACAGCTCTTTGCACAGACCTCGCATACTCCTTTGTTCCTCTCCTCCTGAAGGTGAAGTCCTTCTCCCCTGTTTTGTTGTTCTGGAACCTCCACTGCACCCAATCGTGGCGGTAAGTAGGGTCCATCGGACCCCAGTCTCGACTTGGTTTCAGCGCGCTGCGAAGTTTCTGGGAATAAAGTGCAGACACTAATTTTTACAGTCTAATTTTCATATAAAGGATCTTTTAGAAAATACAAATATAACCTTTTAATCTATTATTAGTGTTATTTTATAGATATTGATATATTTTTTACCTAATGACACAACTTATAAACTAACTTTGATCTAAAAAGATACAACATCCAGTCCCTCGACTATTCATTGGTGAAAGAGAAAGCCCACATTTTTCGACAATGCCAGGAATATAACCAGGAACCCTGAGTTCAGTAGGCAGACACACTACCGATTGAGCTAAGTTGTCAGACAGGTATTGATTATATCTCTTAAAAGTAGCAGTTGTAAATCACACTACTCGACACATGAATACACGAAAGCAGATCTAGTAACTTTTCTAGTTGTAAGATAAGATCCTTCCTATGAAAGGTGGGCTGTAAATAAAAGCTCTCACAAACAAATAAAATAAGCGTTCTTGATATGACCCTGTGCTGACCAAAAATATAACCCCGCACATTGCGAAGAGGGGGTTGGTTACCTTAGTCTCCTTTAGAGTACCCTCCCCGTCCCATTATTATCTTAGTGCAGTGCAGTTCATGTCTGCCAATATTGACATTATTCTTTTGTGCATAAGCCTAGTCAGTGTAGTTATGGAAAATGTACCCGTGCAAGGTTGTAATCCACCTGGTGGTAGACCTGATACATTCCCCCAGCAGCAACAATGACCCACATGGAGGTGTAGAGGAGCCAACCAATGGTGTACACCCATGTGGGGTCCCTCGCTTTCCCAACAACTCCATCCAGTGGCAGAGAGACGAAACTCCAGATCTCCAATATCTATGGAATTGGCACAGTAAACAGTTTTTGACCATGAATTACTTCACTTTAAATTATTTACTTTTCACAAAATTTGATGACAATTACTGCCTGAACAGCATAATGCCAACTCACGAGTCACCGGTGGCTGTGATATCGAATGTCTCGTTGTTATTTGACGATATCCACACGTCCATCACAGAACTTCCATTATACGATGAATAAAGAATGACCCTGAGCACAGGACAAATCCTGGATAGCTCACTGGTTAGAGCATTGGTGCGCTAAGCTAAGTGTCCCCTGTACAACTCTCATGTCTTGAGTGTCATTTTACAAAATTTGTAAATAACTATAATTAGCTTTTTTTGTGGCTTCTTAGATAAGGAACTAGTATCAACATTTATTTTTTGTTGGCAAAATTAAAATAAATAAAATTTCTTATTGTGTAATTTTAATTGTTGACAAAAATGTAGCTTAGTTGGTCAACATTTCTAAAGAATGGTTTATTATAGAGTTTAAAATAATAAATTAATTGACATAATAAATACTTATGAGCTCCCACATAGTTTCATATTCTTAACTAAAACAATAGTAAATGGTGAAACAATGTGTTTTTACTTTTTATACATTCACCCTTTGGTTCCTAAAGCCTGCAGAGTAATAATACCATTCTGAGAATTTGGAACTATCATATCATTTTCTTTTCCACCGCATCTTAATACCCAAATGCAATACGCAAACATTACACTTCTGGAATAGGGTTCAAGAAGGTTAAATTTAGAGGAAATATAACCAATTTTTTTGCGGAGGGATGGTGGAAACTATTTAAGAAAACCAACCCACAGTATACCAGAGTGTGATTTAAACTCCGACCTTACCATCAACTACCAGAAATCCAGTCTATTGCGAGAGTCGGCAAACTTTCAACCATTTTGAAACTGTGGGCCATATGGGTTTACAAAAAAAAAGTTAGTTGGCTGGCTTGAAAAAAATTACAAGAACAAAACTCAACTTTATATTTCTCATATAGTAATTATGTACTGTATAATAATACAGTGTAGAAACACTGTTCAATAATGTAAAGTAAGTGATAGTGAACAAAGCCAAACTGAAAGGATAGTTCAGGTTAGGCGTAGAACTTTTTCTTCTTCAAAATTACATATTTTTCATATACATTTTTATAGCAATGATTTAAATAAATGATATTCATGTCTAAATACATTTACAATGAAAAAATACGGATACATTTCTCTATTCCATTACAACAGTACTCTTTTATGAGCCTCTTAATATCTTCAATTTGTATTAATTTTTCACAATGTATCGTTGAATAAAAATGCTTTAAATTAAAAATAATAGTCAGTATGTTGTCAGTATTAGTACACTGGTTTTTATTGAATCAACTTACAGTGAATAGAACAGGAGATATGACCCAGACAATCTTCCAAACAGGATTCAACTTCTGTCCAAGAATAAATTCAAAATCGGTATAGATAGCTTTACAGCCTGAAACATCAAACCAAATAATATATTAAATACGGACTAGGCCTTAAATCCTGGTTCCTTGACTTATCTTGTAAATGCTATTCGGTAAAAAATGTAATACAATGTGATGACAATTTTCGACCCCGAGCTTATGATAAATCTTGACTTTTTATGTGCAAATGAATTCAAAAAAGTGGATCTTATAGTTCTGTTGGTGTCTGTGTGTCACTAAAAATACAGTCAATGTGGTTTAATGGATTTCTTTCAATATTTTATATTTTTATGTCATTGATCATACTGCAAGGGCTAACTGTGATTTTGATTCTAAATATATTTTTTATTATTTTTAGCATCACGTCTTACTACCTGTTCAGTATATACGTATGTGTTCTAATTACGTTAATGTGTTAGGGATAAGAAAGGTGGAATTTAGAGGAAGTGTACCCACATTTGTGTGGAGGTAGAGGGAAAAACAATTTTGGAAAAACCACCCTTAGTACACCCGACCGAGATTAACACTCCAATCTCTCTAGCATTGGTAGTCTTGTCTAACATGAGAGTGATGCCTTAGACCACGCAGTCACCAGAACTGGTAACTTACTGATGACTGATTTTTGAAAATTCTAAATTTTTCAAAAATGACTATCTTATCTTAAGAGAAAATAAAGATATCTGGAAAGTGTTTTACAATATTAAATAAGAATGCATGTTTATTTTTCCAAGACAACTCCTTTGAGTTTATTGATTACCGATTTTCGAAAAGTTGAAGTTTAAAAAAAAATTGCTATAACAATAATTATGTACAAAATTTGTATTTGAATAGTGTTTAAAGTGCTTGTCAAAATTACATGTTTATTTTTCTGAAAATAAAGCTTTCTCATCCCTAACACATTAGCATAATTAGTAGATACCACATTTGACCTAATAGTAGCTGGGGCTGCGATAGCAACGAAGTACACTTATTGTAGCTGGAGTATAAATTAAAGTTGTTAATAATAGCAGAGCTGACTTAATTGTAACCAGGACATAGGTATTTTGAGAATTTTTCACGGGATTCACACTACACAACTTTTCTAGTACCCTCCTTTCCTGTTATTCAACTCACAGATGAGGAGAGGTGGGAAACATATTTATCGATGTAGTCCCAGAAGATGTGGCGAATGAGAAGTTAAATTCACCACACAATGCAAAAGATTGAGAAATCAAGTTGCTCAATTGAGCATTTAAAACAACACACTATTTGAACAAGTTTATTCAAAACATATAAACTTTGACTACTCAATTACAACTGTCTCAGACAAAAATGAAAAATAATTCAGTTTGAGAATATAAGACAGTTTAATGAGAAATCTGACAATTCTTTTGTCTGAAGGCAGAGATGAAACCAAATGTTTGGAAATGGAATGGAGGGGAGTATTGGAGAGCAGTGTTGTGTCAATGACTCATTCAGAAAGTGGATTACTTACAATTATATGCAGGAAATATCAAGTTACATCCAGCACAAACCGTCAGGAAAGTGTTTATTTTACTGAGAGAGCTGGAAAACTCAAATTTGCCACACATTTAAGGCCAATTTGCTTCTCGTAGTTGTTGATGACAGGGTTGACTACCCTGGTCTTACAAAGTGTGACCACTCACTTATAATTGTTGATAATCTTATATTTAAAATTCAATAGTCTTACAACTAGTAGTGAGAAGTACATCTTGTATTCAACTCACCATAAATCCAAGAAAAGCCTACAAGTTCAAGTATTGTTGAAGCAATCACCATTCTGCCAATGACATAATGATCTAGGATATGAATAAGTTGCATATCCTCCTGCAACCATATAATTACAAACATAGTACTCCCATTGACATGTGCCCTCTTTGTTTGACCGAATATTCTAAAAATGATAAATAAAATTCAAACATATCACAACAATTTCAAGTAAAATACAAAAGAAATTGAAATACTTTTCTATAAAATGTTGTGCTTGCTCATAAGTAAACTTAATCAAACTACATGTAAACAGTATTAAGTTTAAAAGATTATTTGAATGTGTTGCCAAGGTGTGGCCATTTTATTTTAAATTCTATTATGTGTGCCCATTTTGATCTCTCAGTCTCATTTTGTTCAGTGAACATTTTGATAATCAAGATAATGTTATTTGTAATCAAAAGTTAATTAATAAATATTACATTTTATTTTAAATATGAGTGTGTGCTACCTTTCAATAATAATTTCATTCTTAAATTTTACTTTAAGTTTAGTTATTGTTTGTCATTTACAAAATATAACATGAAGATAATTTTAATAATAAAAGCTTATACTACTTGTTATAATTCAAAGATATAAGTACTGTTTTGTGTTCTTACAGGAACAATGCAGGGTATGCCTAGGAGGAATCCCAGTGCGCTGACAATGCCTGCAGCGTGCCACCATTGCCACTTGCCAAGGCTATCCAGGGGTAGAGCCACCAGGAGGCTGTACACCAGTATGATCTGAGGATGAACAAACATGATACAACTGTTCGTTTCAAAATAAACAACTTTTTTGAAAGACATCAACAGCTAGAAAAAAATCTTTTCACATAGACTCTAGGTATTACTCGGGTATGTATAATTAATTAGTGCCTTGTTCCCTAAATAGACTTCACTGGGTAGGTTTGTAAGCCAAACAGAGTCAAAGCTGTTAGATCATCAGCTTAGGGCCAGTCAAAATGGTTTCATAGTTTCTTATCGCCAAGTGTTTATCAAGACTCTAGAAAAGTGTTTCCCAAACCTACACGAATAGCATACTTCTTTCAGGTTCATGGCCTAAACAATGTACCCCTTCTAGCTCTTCATAAAACAAAAGGAAACGAATATCTTATATCTTATTAGATTATAAACGGCCATTCCAAATTATAATAGAGCTTCGATCTGTTACATTACGTCAAAATAGATGTTAATTTGTTTATCAGACTTAATATTATCAACAATCAGGAGCAGTAGCTACCATGGTTGCGAATCCTGCACAAGTGATAGTGATGAAGGCGATGGCGGACCACGCTTGATTGGTCGCTCCCATACAAGTGACAGCTACGTCGTATATGACGGTAAAGACAAACATCTCTGTAAGTTGTGGTGTCTCCACTGAGTAACCTTGAAGCTCGAGTTCCCCAAGCCACATATAGACCACACATACTGCCAGTAGACCTAGTAAGAGGTTACACACCATGTACATTACAGCTGACCTGTAACATAGAGGGGTAGGTTTGACCAAATGCAACTTGAAGAGAGTCATAAAGTCAAGTTGAAAATAGAGATGGGACATTCGAATACTAGAGTCCCTCAAATCCTATGGTATTCGAGAGATTTGAGATTCGTAAGAATTTCAAAAAAAGTATCTTGAATACAATTATGAAGACCATATATTCAAATAACAGTTTTAAGCAATTGTTTAAAGGAACTATATAAACATGTATAGTTTGGAGGGTATCAAACTTACAAAAAAGGATAATTTTTTAGCACGGTGTCTTACTACCCATTTGGGTTAAATGCTTAGGTATTAATTATGCTAATGTGTTAAGAATGGGTAAGGTTAAATTTAGAGTAGGTTAACCCGCATTTGCATTTAGAGAGAGTGGAAAACCATTTAGGAAAAATCACCTTCAGTTCACCCAACCAAGATTCAAACCTCAATCTCCCCGTACTCGACAGTCTAAAAAAGGATATTAAATATAATTAGTAGGATTAACATAAATAGTTTACTAAAACAAGTGTTCTCTTTGTTGTTTATGCCGTTTATACATGACAAACATCATAGCTTTTGTGAGTGGCTCCGAGCCTCACACAACTTTTTTTAAATTAAGTTTTAAGTATAGTCAATTTAACTAAAATTGAACAATTCTTTAAAGATTCTAGGATTCGAATTTGGAGTCGAGATCTCTAGTTAAAAACTTAGAAAAAAACCACACAGATTATGAACTGGACTTACAAAAACTTTATCAAAAATTAAACTCTACTGGGCTATTTGACTGCATTATTCCTTTAGTGTTTTTTTTCTTAGTTTAGAACAACATTTTCAAATAAAAATTCTACTTCGGGCAATGCAATCGGGATGAGTTATAATAGGGTTCTTTTCTAGTAATAGACAAAACAAATGTAAACATATTTGGCTGAATTTATTGTAATTTGTGATCTTTAAAGTGTTTACAACACATGGCAAACTTCTTTTGCGGTTTTTGTCTCTAAGATGAAGTTAGATCTATGGAAATTATGTATATATGAAAAACCCGGTCTTACCTTTCAGAAAATATAGACTTTTATATGGGTCTGAAAAGAAATGTTGGCAGTTAAACTCATTTTATTAATATATATCGGTTAAATTGGACTTAAAATAGAGCACACTGCTTTTGAACTGCCATGAAGCGTAGTTTTACAGGTGTCCAATATAAAAATCAGTGAGTTATAGTTCGCACATGGTAAATGTTCATCTCTGTTGAATAAAAACAATATGCTTCAATCTTTTTTTGCTGATAAATTGATGTTACTTGCTAAACATAAAGCTCAATGTATTTTTAAAACCAGAATTTAAAGTGTTTCTTAACAACATTAATGTGTAAATTGTAGTAATTTGATTAAGAAACAATTTACTGTTGCATGCCAATAGTAAAAGAAAAGTTATTGGAGCTCTATCAACACAACCTTACAATTAATAAAAAATATATACAAAAATAAAGATTTAAATTACTCAGGCAAAAGTAGTGTTACCCTCCACTATTCAAAAGGTCACGGCATATCTCGATAGTTCACTAGAGTATATGACAACTGAAGGCAGAAAAAATCAACAGGATTATTTCATCCCACTCCAATTTCCCTAATACAATTAATAGTAAACATATTATAAGTCTAAAATATTTTGTATTTGCTAATTTACTTACTTTATGACATTGGGAACTTGAAAGATCATTGCCATACTTAAAAAGTTTGCCCCCTATCCCTATTTTGAGTTATTTATATCCAGTCCACCTCATTACACCCCATCTCTTTCAACTTGATTTTAATGTTATCCTCTTATCTGCGCCTATTTTACCTTTTAAATTCAAAAACTAATATCTTTTTAAAATGTCATTCAAATATTGTTTAAGTCTGTCATAGAAACAACCTAGTTACTAATACGCTGCAGTGGCTCTCTATGAGTACATGCGTAAACACTTAGAACCGTTTTACAGTGTAGTGAGTCATTCAAATTACACAATCAAAAACTAAATTATGAAATTCGTAGATTAAAAAAAATTACAACTAGACACAAGAACAGAACCTGGAACCTTTGACTTAGAGTACCAATACCCTTCCACTAAGATAGCCAGGATTTGTCCCATGCTCAAGGTAATTCTTCACTAGTATCTTAAGGCAGAGTCTGTGATGAACGTGTGAAAACCATCAGCTACTTATTGAACTATTATTTATACCACAACAGCCACTGGCGACTTGGTAGTGGCTTTATTCCGCTATTTATACAAATGACTTTATACATTAAAGTGAATAACATGAAGAATGCATAAAATTAATTGTGCATTACTAGTTAATCTTGGGAGATCAAAACTATCTGAGCAAGGGGTAGAGAGCATTAGCGCGCTAAGCCAAGAGTCCAGGTTCGATTCCTGTGTCCAGGTATAGTTTTTCAAAATTTACAAATATGAAATCTGATAGAATTATCTCTGTACTAAAGATAATTTCAATCTCCCAAGACTCGCTAGTCATGTACAATTAATTGTACAAGTATATGCTTTATCCATTAAATGATGAAAGCTTGCTATTAATATTAGCTCTAAGCAATACACATTTATATTTTCTTTTAGCTAAGATAGGGAGCTAGATGTATTTTCTATGGATAACTTATCAAAATAATATTTACCTTAAAGGATTAGAATTAGGATACAGCCCTCCAGAACAAGTTACAATATTTCCAAACCCAAGGTGAGTCGAAAAGAACATTTGAATGGTTGCATAGTACCAAACCTGCAAAATGAATAAAAAATAAAGGGTGCAAATTCTTTTCAATTATTGTTTAAATATGAATATATTAATTTTGATAAACAAACAAAATTAAGAACCATGAATAGTATATTATTTCAGGATAAATTACATGTGTAATTATGTTTTACTTATCGTTACACTAAGTCGAATTTGAGATGAAATAAACCTGAATATTCTTGGAGAAGATTTGGGAAAATATTAAGGAAAAATCACCTCCAGTACATCTGTTCAGTGTTAGGGACTCAAATTCTACATCATCAGTAAACAAGACTAGATGAGACTGACATTAGTCTGCATGACCACGGGTATGGGTGATAACTATTCTAAACTAATAATAATATTTTAGGAGGATTTGCCAATAGAGATTAGTTTTAACAAAGGGATTGCCTACATAATAAAAGTTTGTATTTTAGAACAGGCTCTTCCTATGAAAACTGGACTGTATGATAGGTTTAATGATTTCTTCCCAATTACTAGATGAAGAGTGGGGTAGGGTCACAAGATATTTATCTGTAATGTTGGGTACAAATATCCCTAATGTATTTATTGTGTTGAGTTAAATACCAAAGTGTACCTGAACATTAGCCAGTACATCCCAGTTAACTGTCGTGAGCAATTGCAATCCTCTTGCAGTTGGTTCTCGAAGCAACGAGTCAATCAACAATGCTATCAGGCAACAAATGACTGGGGCCACCACAAAGAACATTGACAAGTGGGACGAATCTGCACCCTTAAAAATTCTAAGAAACGTACAAAACCCATATGCTGTAAAATGTAATAGGCATCCACATACTAATATATTATGTATAATTAAAGTCATGTGAAGCTCTTTTTTTTTTTTTTCAATTTGAGGCGAACCTGAATCAAAAATATGTGAAATATTCTCAAAGCTAAATAGTAACTCAAAATATTTTTTTGTTAATTGTTCTACTCTTGAAAACATATTATATTTTGCTTATTTATATAACTTTAGATTCTAAAATCGTTTGAAAAAACATGTTTTATTGAACCCATGATTTTAATATTTCATTCTACAATTACCAAAACATGTAATTCAATTAGTTTATACTTTTTCATCTCTATTAACAGATCAAAATATAAATAATTGAATACAAACGAGTATTCTAATTTTTAATATTTTTATTAGCAAAACATACAAATGGTCGAAGTCGACATCTTTTATTGAAACAAAATCAAAGGTGATCGTTTTTCCAAGCCAAATTTAAGTTTCACCCATTCCTAACAAATATTAGATAACTATATAATTTTAAGATGTGCACCAACCATTAGTGATTCTAAAATTACCTAAGGCGGTGGTCACACAAACAAACATTTTGCTATGGTATACTACAATACAAACTTTGAATGTGAATTATTCTCAAATACTAGAAATTGTCAGCATTACATTCTTTTGCCCTACTTTACCCTAATTTCATCCAAAAGAGAGCATAAAAATCTTCCTTCTTTGCCTTCCACTCCATTTTAATATAAGTTAACCAAGTCACATTAAATCACATCCTCAACTGCCTCAAAGGAAGCCAAACTTGGCACATAACTTTTTTTCCATCTATTTGGAAGGGACACCATTATATTAAATATAACTAAGTATTAATTACTTTTAAAGTAATTTATAAAAATATATACGTTGGCATTAGTTATTTTGATAAATGTTGACTCATAAGAGCTTGTAGCATCATCTTGATAGCATGTTTCAACTAAGTTTGATTGAAATTCGTTGATTAGATCATAAAATAACAGGCTCATGAACCAATCTTTCTTACAGGTGCAACCATATTGATGACCATATAATCTAAGGTGTCACATCAGCAATTAACTGAATTGCTACCTGCTTTAGTGGCCGCATGATCTAAGGCGTCATTCTTGCAATAGATCAGAGAGATCAGGGTTCTAATCCTGGTCGGGGGTATTGAAGGTGGTTTTTACTAAATGGTTTTCCACTATTCCTTCATGCAAATGCAGGTATATATTTTTTTAAATTCAACCGTCCTCATCCCTAATATATTAGTGTAATTCATATACATATGCGCATATTCTGAACCAATAGTGAAACTTTGTGCTAAGAAAAATTATTTTGGTGACAAGGAGGTCGGGAATCAAATCCCAGCCAGGTATACTGAGAGTATATTTCCTAAATGTTTTCTCACTCTCTCTCCATACTCGTGCAGGTACATTTCCTCAAGCTCTACTTTTCTTATCCTTAATCAAAATATATTTGTAAATATATGTTAGTATGACCAGGTACACTTACAATAACATACATAAAGTCCATATCAGGAACAGAAGTGATGCATTCACGCCAAACCACATGGCGTCTTCGTCCACGGATACTAAGAATGTTTGCCTGGAAACATAGGAATATAAAAATATGGTTATAAGTCGTATGCTGATATAACTAGTTGGTCCAGAAAAGGTATGTTACCTTTCTTGAATAAAAAGAAGTAACCAATCTTAATCTTAACAGAGTTCTTTCATAAAAAGTTACTTTCAATCAAAATTCTGTCCTTTTATTCAATAATGTGACACCAAACTGGAACTGTGGGTAAGAGTTACAAGTCACAAGTTTATACTGAATTAATACCATAATTTATTATTTCTACTCAATACTTAAGTTGATAGATAGCTTATTGGGGTATTACAAAATTCCTAATACCAAAAACTCCAATTATGTTAAAAAAAAAAATTATTGATCAAAGAGGGATTTAATGCTAAAAAAAATTTTGTTGTCTCATTTTGGGCAGATTAACCCCAAGTCACTGGAGGTGAGAAGTCCCCTGGCCCCCAAAATAAGTTTATGGATATGATCCTGCAATGCCATAACCTCCAGTTAGGGCATACACACATTCTTTGAGTCACAGTCAACATTCTCATAATAAAAGCACCTTGGTTCAAACCAGTGAAACCAGGAAGGGTTATATATTGTTAAAATTAAATATAATAGTATATGTTTATCACTTACTGTATACAAATCTGTCCTTTCACAAAGCCCTCGCTCTCAACCTATAACAAAAAATATATACTAACTGATGTGAGCAACACATAAAAATAAGTGAATATTTATTTCATTCAAATAATATGGTGAAATTAATTAAAATCTTCTAACATTTGTGATGGTATTTTTTTTATAATCAACATAATTCTGTATAAATATTTTAGAATCTAGATAACTCATAATAATAATAATAATAATAATAATAATAATAATAATAATAATAATAATAATAATAATAATAATAATAATAATAATAATCATCATCATCATCATCATCATCATCATCATCAACTGTTTCCAGACTGTAGCTAGGTCAGTTTATTGAAATGCCTACACCTTCCTCTATTCTGCTACTACTCTTCCACCTTTAATTTCTTCCATTCTTCTTCTCTCACTTGAACACTTTCTGTCATCTGCTCTTCTCTCTTTCTAGATAACTATTAAGTATATTATTAAAAAAATGCTATATAATTTTAAAAGCATCTACATTAGAATTATTTTGATGTTAAAATTATCTTCTTTATTAATGAAATGAATAGTCATGATCATTTCATGGTATCAATATTCCATGGCTTGGGCTAAAATTTTAAAATTAATAGTCCCCTGCGCACAAGCATGTGCATCTCAAAACTGGAATTTTAAATTTTTTGCTTGAATCAAAGACAAGAGTGAGGCAATGCCAGGTACTTCTGCTAGTATTTCATAACAATGAAGTTTTTATATATTTTTAATTTTACTATGTATCTATGTTAAAGTAGAAGAGGGGCATAACAGATACAACAAAGTATAAAAATAATGCTTTATAGAACAATTTTTAATCTCAAAACTTCAACCAATAAACAAGCTGGCTCCATGGTATAGTATAATATAGTCAACCTGTCTTGTTTCCAAACTAAGGGTCTTGGGTTCGATTCCCGGCTTGTACCAAGAATATTTTTCCGGAAGGAGATTATTATCCCACTGGCCACCATATATACATGTCTACTTTTTCCTATAGAAGATTACATTATTCGGGTTGATATAAGGTGCGTAATGTCTATAGGAAACATACTCGCATTTGTATAGAGAGAGAGAAAGTGGGAAGCCATTTAAAAAAAATAACATTCTAGGTACACCCGGCTGGTATTCCAACCCAGATACCCAGTCACCAGCAGACTAGATTAGAAAAGCTTATTTCTCTTGTCTAAGAGTTAAATATAGTTTAAAAATGACACATGAACATGAGAATCAGACCCAGGATTTTTTGTTAGGCACACCAATGTTCCACCACTAAGCTATCCAGGAATTATCTCATGTCTAAGGTCATTCTTCACTTATAATCTAAGGCACAATCTGTAATAGACATGTGGACTCCAAGAGTTTTTGACTTTTTGTAGAATCACAGCCATTGGCGACAGAGGGTCGGCTTTATGTTGCCACTCGTTATTTAACTGTACAATGTTGGCAATATAAACAAAAATTCTTTAAATTTAAAAATGACACATGGACATGGTAAACAAACCCAGGACCTTTTGGCTTAGTATGCCAATATTCTAACCACTGGCCCATCCAGGAGTTGTCCCTTGCATAGGGTCATTATTTATTCATATTTAAAGGCAGAATTTGTGATCGACATCAAGAAATTATTAGCTACATTTAAGCGATCAATTAAGATCGCGAGTCATCAGATAAGGCAGCCACCTCTAACTTGGGAGACCATGAGATGACTCCTGGATAGCTCAATGATAAGAGCATCGGCACACTAACCAAAGGTTCTCGGGTTTCCGTTTGCAGGTTGTTTTTCACTTGATTGAAAATATGTTCTTGTATAGCATGTCATGAACATCTCACCCCTTGTATTTGGCACTCCTGGAAGGGCAGGGGTCCTCGTGCTATCCATATAACGTAGAAGAGTGATAGGGTCATCAGGATGGGGTAGTATACTGAAACCAGGGTGGATGACAGTATCTTCACATATCCCACACCTGTGAACATGTGGATAATTTATCGAAACAGCTTGCACAAATTTTATAATCAGGCTTAAAATTGAGACAAGAATTTGTTCTTTTTACCTTGGAGCCAATGTTTCATAAATTTCAGTTCAATATTTATTTTACCTTTATGATTTGTATTTTAAAATTTGTAATTGGAATTTGTTTTAGAACTTTAATACAGTTTAGTGGGGGGTTAAACCCCAATAAATTTAGAATTACAACTTTACAACCAGGCCTGAGACATTAATTTATAATTAATGCACTATAAGTAACAAATAAATGTAAACAAATCTTAACTATTTATATTTTCTATTTTTATATTATAATTCAACTTATGATCATAATTTTTTTCCAAGATAGGGATTCAAATTCTAGATTCAAAAATTTGTAGGTAAATTGGAGATTCTAGACTTGGATTCAAGTTTGAGCTTCAGGATGCTTAGGTAAAATTAATTTTTAAGATTGGGATTTAAAATAATAATTGATTCGACCACTTTCTAGTTTCCTTAAATGTGGATACATTTTCTTTAAATCTGATCCTTCCTATCCCTATCCAATTAGTGTATATATACATGCGGATGAAAAGTAAGACCTGGAGCAAATAAAAAAAGAGAGAGAAAATTCCAAGCTATTTTTAAAGAGATAATTATTTAGGCCTGTACAAAGCCTTGAGATTTCAAATACGGATTTGAATCGAACCAAGCTTTGTATTTAGTTCAAAACTCAAAAATAATATTGGAAAGATTCTAATTAAATTCAAATTTCTAGTCCAAACGCATCCTAGATTTTGATTCAATGGAATATAATTTGAAATTCTAATCTAAAAGATAAACTTTTTAAAGATTTAATTTTTTATTGAAACTAAAATCTATTCATTATCAAAATACAGCTAACAATTTCATCATAACATCCCAGATTAGTCATGTTATCATATATTATTTTAACAACCTGACCTTATAAACTTATGAAGTGTGGAAATATTATTATTTTAGTCATTGTTAGGGGACAACTTTTATGAATTAATTTTTTTATTAGACTAATTTCAAAAATAAATATAATTTAGCCTAATATTTAATTTGAATTATATTTGAAACCTTTCCATTATAACATTTTCTATTCAAATTTGTTTCAAAAAATGTCCTAAGGCATGGAATTTAATTTAGATTCGATTAGGGCAAGCAAATATTAAAAATTGAAACACTTAAGATTCTCACAAACTAACAATTATTGTTATAATCTTGTAATGGGCTTTTCTTAAAATGTATATGATTTGCCAATAGTATACAAATGACGGAGGCTAAAATATCACAGCCCCCTCCTAAACACTCAAACTTTTATTTTAGCTGCTCCAGGCATCTATTGTTACTGTCCCATTTTTATGGAGAGGGCCTTTAGAAATACAAACTTTTTTTAGCTACCAACATTGATAACATTTTACTATTCTATTAATATTTTTAGCGCCACCACGTCTTACTATCTGTTTGGGATACACACATTTGTAATAATTACTTTGTGTTAGGCAGGAGAAAATGTAACTGCATTTGCATGCAGGGAGAGTGGAAAACCATTTAGTAAAAAACTCTCAGTTCATCCGACCGGGATTTGAACCCCAATCAACTTGTTATTAGCAATCCATTCTATTCAAGAGTGACGCCTTAGAGTAGATCATTTTACCACCGAAGTGGGTATTATTAGTGTTAATTCATAGGCATTGATAAAAGTGACAGCTGCAGGTAGAACACATGACTTGCCTTATGAATACATGAAAGTATATCTAATAACTTTTCAAGCCATTTCGGTGGCCTCATGACCTAAGGTAGGGCTTGTTAATAAAATTTCCACTCGCAGCCTCCTTTCACTTGATACATTTTTACTCAACCCCGGGTGTATAGTTAATAAAATAGGTATACAAATCAAACATTTACTGATAATAAATCATAAAAAATTTATCTTAAAGCTATTCTTTGGTATACATATTTGTTTACCATTTATTAAATATAAAAGCAAATTTGCATACTAATGAGATTTATGTGTGTGTTTATTTTTACATAAGGAATTAAATCTTGGCTTATTATTCGATACTTCAACGTTTTTCAGAGTTAATAAATATTTTCATTTAATAATCTTTCATGTTGACAACATTGCTTTGCATAAATATGTAGTACAAAATGACAGAAGTATGTTTAGGGCTGTTTCAGAAATTGTTGGAAATATTATTTCAATTCCAAGCCTAAATTCATTTAACGATTATTTTTTTTAGGAAAATCAAGTTTTAAAACTGTGTTGCTTGATAACTTGGCAAATTCTTCTTGATCTTTTATTGGGAGTTGACTGACGTTTTTGTTTTTAATTGAGTATTTTATGAGCCAAATAGGTTTTTTATGTATAATCAAAACTTTAAGGGAAGTATTTCTGTCTCTTCAGGCACTTGAGATGATCAATTATAACTTTTACAAATACATCTTTGGGAGCTTTTTTTTCAATTATGAAATCATCTGTCGCTGTAAACATTTATAAAAAACAATTGTCCACCCTATTCTTACCTATTTTAACTTTTTAAAGTAAAGCTTTCAATTTTATCTTTTAACATAAATATGTTACAATTTATTGTGTGTTCAGAACCAAGGCTGTTGTGAAGTTGTGCTATGCAAAACGGGCAAGTGCTTCCAGAAACACCTCGGATTCATTATGCGTTTGATTTTGAATTCATTTTTGGTCATTGCGCGTTCAGAAACCTTTTATTGTTGCCAAATTTTTTGCAATCCACACATTCAGTTACGCAACCCCATTTGGGGTCATGACCCATAATTTAAGAAAGTCTAATCCAAATCATCACACTCACAATAGATTAGACTGCTGAGGGTGGTGAGATCGTGGTTTGTCCCGTTCGGATGTACTGAGGGCAGTTTTTTCCTAAATGGTTTCTCCACTCTATCCACACAAATGCGGGTACATTTACTCTCAATTCACCCTTCCTCATCTCTAACGCTTCAGTGTAATTAGTACTTATGTGTATAATCCGAATGGCTAGTAAGACAAGGTGCTAAAACATGTTTTTAAGTTGTCAGCTGTAAGGCCTTTCTTATGAAAATCAGATTGTTGTATGGATAAATCTGTCATGTTCAAAGCAGTAACATGTAACCAATATCCATGCATACCAACTGCGCACCTTTAAACAGAGGCACGGCTCTCCATAGTGTGGCTGTTCCCTTCTGACACAGCTGCCCCTGTCCAATCTCCAAGAAGACCAGAGGGATGCCCAGGATGAGCGAAATACCGAGGTAGACAATAAGAAACGCTCCTGAAACAACACCCTTCACATAAACACCAACACCCTTCACATAAACACCAACACCTTAGATTGTAGCGTACATATGTGTATGTGTTTATGTTGTGACCAACTTCAGTAGTTGATTGGTCGCAATAGAGTGTGACTGCTGATGACACAGAGATCCTGGATCGAATCTCGCTCAGGTGTACTGAGGGTAGTTTTCCCCTAAAGTGGTTTTCCACTCTCCATCCTCACAAACGCGAGTATACTTAATCTAAATTCAACCTTCCTCATTGTGTTTATAAATATATATGTCTTACTACTTGTTAGGACAAAAGAAGGGAAGATACTATCTGTGCATACATTAATTAAGGGAGGGTGTTCACCACTGATTTTTCGTCCGGTATTTTGGCACCCTTTCATTTCTATTTTGATTCATGCAGGGAATGCTGTTAAGCCTCAACTAGACCTCATTAAACCCTTGCGCCGGGCCTGGATAAGATTGTTTGATATTTTGTAAGTGGAGAGTTGTATGACTCTTTTTCCGATTAATCAACAGTGATAGATTTAGGAATCTTTAGAAGAAAATAAAGTGTTACCGTGTCGTCTGAACCCACCAACTGACCTCCACCGTTGAGGAACACAACCCTGGGAAGCCTCACGATGTTTCCCAGACCGGCCGCGAGGGACAGCACCGCTAAGGACGTCCTCAATCCCGGCAACCAGCTCCACTGGCTCTGTAACAACAAACACTTGGATTGGATGGGGACATCTGGTTGGTGTGTTCTATACTACTTGAGAAAAGTTTGGGGTCTATTCACACCATTGTAGATCGAGTAAAACACACGCTCTTTCTTTTGAACATTAATTTTATTTTGAGTACCAGTATTTAACATATACACTTTCTAAGCCAGAGAGAACCACTGAACATCTCACTCTATGGCATTAGGAACTCAAAAGTTCATCGCTGCACTTATCTTGATCTACCTAATTACACCCCATCCCTATCTTGAGCTAGTTCTATCCAGTCCATCTCGTTACACCCTATCCCTATCTTGAGCTAGTTATATCCAATCCACCTCAATACACCCTATCCCTATCTTGAGCTATTCTATCCAGTTCATCTAATTAAACCCTATCTCTAGCTTGAGCTTGTTTTATCCACTCCACCTGATTACATCCTATTCCTATCTTGAGCTATTTTTATTCAGTCCATCTCATTACACCTTATCTCTATCTTGAGCTAGTTCTATCCACTCCACCTCATTACACTTTATATCTTTCCGGTCCATTCTAATGTTATCCTCCCATCTGCGTTTAGGTCTTCCCAATGGTCTCTTCCCATTGGGTTTGCCAGTCAGTACCTTGAACAAGGCTCTAGATTCTCCCATTCACGCTGCATGTCCTGACCATCCTAATCTACGATATTTGATTATCCTGTCAATATCTGCTGATGAGTTCAGGACATGTAACTCATTATCACTGAACATTGCTGCAGTAGGTGACCTGGTGGTCTAGGGGTAAGGTGTCAGACTTCTATGCTGGCGGCCGGGGTTCGATCCTCGGTCCCGGCACAGATTTATCTGATTTCCAAACCCTTCCTTCACCTCTGACAAGATATCTTGTAAATGTGGGGAATGCCAGGCCTCCACCGTGGTTCGGATTCCACGTTAAACTGTAGGTCCTTCATTTCATCTCCTAATCACCATTCCATTACACATTAGCGTAAGAGCGTATAACCCGAACGGGTAGTAAGACGCGGTGCTAATAATAATAATAATAATAACATTGCTGCAGCATGCATGGGGGATATAATCAAATATAGCAATGGTCAAGGCTTCTTTTAGCAAGAAGAGGATGCTACTGACTAATAAACATGATCTGGAGATGAGTAATAAGCTAGTGAGGTGTGACATAGTTGTATCTCCCTGTATGAAGTTAAAACATGGACCGTAAGTAAAAAGGAGAAGAAATATTTGGAAATTACCAAGATGTGGTGCTGACGGAGAATAGAGAGAATTAAGTAGACAGATAGGGTGATGACTTATGAAGAAATTATGATAAGAGTAAATGAAAAGGATGCAGGTGACTCTAAGAAGAAAGGCAAACTGTATGGGTCTCATTATGAGAATAAATGGCTTAATGAGTGATGTCATAGAAGGCAAAGATGAAATAAGCGAACCAGGTTGAAGTTTCAGGATCTTAAAGGGGAAGCTACTAGAGGACTCAATTTGGACAAGTTAACGCAACTGTTTGGGATATCCGTATGTGTACTAATTACGCTAATGTGTTAAGGACGAGTAAGGTTGAATTTGAGAAAGTGTACTCGAATTTGTGTGAAGGGAAAGTGACAAGACCATTTAGTAAAAAAACACCATTATTAGGGGGCCTATACCCGAGCGGGATTCCAGCCCCAATCTCCCCGTTATCGGCAATCCTTACTATTGCGAGAGTGACACCTTAAACCATTTGATCACAGGGCTAGGTGATGTCAGTGTTGACCGCAAAATAATATATTCGTAATTTTTTTTTAAGAAGTAACTCCTGAAATAGAGTAATTCGCGGTAGTCGGGATATAATTTGAATTCCAAATTTCAAATATCTGTGTAGAAAGCGTATCTCTCTACAGCATGTATATTCTATTTTTTGTCGGATACACTCAACAGTTCGCCTGGAAACTCTGATCTGGCAACACTGTGCATCTCAGTCATGCTTTGACCATCCTCGTGTGTCCATTTTGAAGTGTGTTCGTCATGCGACCCCGTCATGGACTCATTGAAGACACCACCAAGAACGCGGGAGAATGTCCTAACGCGAACCCGGGCTGATGAAAGATAGAAAAATGAGTAAAAGTGAAGTTCTTAAAACAATATAAATATTATTGTAGGGAGATGAACTTTATGATGCGACGTGGCAGGTTGGGTCTTTTATCAGAATATTAACGTGAACATTTATTATTAGGTGTGTGCGAAGGTCACGTTTTAAATGCAAAGCGAAGCTTGAAACATCCAAAGAAAAGTAGAAGTCGAAGATAAGTTTTTTTTTTTTGCTGTCCCGTTGAACTATTTTTAAATTTTAAACTGTCTCACATAATTATGTGAGTTTATCCATGCTTACGCTATGGATGTGGTTTAATCCCCAGTCAGTGTTGAAATAATTTTTAATGGCTGTTCAAAAAAATGGTTATATGTTGAAATATGTAATATTTAGTGAGACACTTCAAATATGAAAATAAATGATCTAAGTTTTCTTCTTCCTTCGAAATGTTTCGAGGATGTAAAGGTTATTGAGGGTGAATGCCGAACGGTTAGTAAGACGCACTGCTAAAAAAAAAAGTAGTAAAGAAACCCATGAATGCGAGCCTTTGTAGACCCATTATGTTCATAAATAATACTTAAATTCTTTTATCATCAATAAGTTAATTAAAATAATCTTAAGGTTGGCCCGACATTT
>CABFVZ010000016.1:1098004-1109737 GCA_902151445.1 Timema monikensis | reverse complement strand
CCCCCCCCCCCATTCTCCGTGCTTCCTAACTACTCCTTCCCCAGCCTCGTGCCCCCTTATGGTAACCCACTCATCTCTTAACACACTATATTTTTAAGTATAATGTCCTCTAAGTGCCGCCTCTACGATTTAACCCCTCCCCCGTAAGCCACCACTGCGGAAAATTTTCCGATTCAAAATTTCACAGAAAATTTTATATATCTAACTATACTTAATCTAAGGGAGAATTTACTATGGCCTTTTACTTACTTCCATCACTATTTCCAGATTATGGTCCAGGTCAGTTTTTAATTCAAACCATATATTTTTCCACTGCCGGCTGGCTAGGGCTGCCGTAACTTAATATGCCTTATGATCTAACTTAAGACTAGGACAGGCACAACATCCAGTCCCTGGCCATTAATTCATCACTATGAAAGGGTAAACCTACATTTCACCAATGTTAAATTGTTTGGCCATGCCGGGAATCGAACCCGGGACCCTTAACCCAGTAGACAGACACGTTACCGACTGAGCTAAGGCGTCGGATAATATGGTGTGCCAACCTGGTGAAAATTACTATTTTATGTAACTGTATTTAGTGGATTTGTATTTTGATGTTTCACTTTATGGTTTCATAATGCCCTTTTGGGTTATCCGCAACACACGCTTCCAAAGTTAAGAACTTTAGATGAAGCGAATCAATAAGGAAACATATATTTATTCTCTCCAAGTTAGAATATGAAGTAATGTATTTTTGAAGAAGAAGAAAAAAAAACACGACTAAATCCGCAAGGTTGAGATTAAACCTCAGCCTTCCCGATCAGAGTCAGGAGTTCTAAACGTTTCGCCATACCTGCAGGTGAAATTTTCTAACGATGATTGTTTTTTGTTTTATTTAGTCTTACTGTGTATTCACACGTTCGTCGAAAAAACAAGAGCACAACTGAAACATGATCGATCATGTGACGAGCTCTTTAAGTCAACCATAATACTTCAGCCCCATCGACGTTGTCTGTTCAGCGTGACTAGAATAATAACCCTTTTCGGCGTGACACCCCCGACCGACAGTCACAATCATTGACGGTGCGCCTACAAAGCGAGCTACTACCGCTATCTGGTTCCTTGACCAGCCATCAGCGGCTTAATGCGAGTTGATCTAGGTATTTTTGCAGTTTTCATAACAAAAAATAATTTTTTATCTAAATAAATATTTTTTTCATTTATTTGAGGTATTTAACGGGGACTTTTTGAATCGACTGATAGATAATATTAGTAAACGACTTATAAACTAAATTAAATCTAGAACCGACACAACATCATGTTAACTGGCCGTTAATACATCAATGTCAAGGGGGACATCCAAAATTTCACCAATGATAATATTTGAGTTTTTTTTTTTTTTTGCCATACCAGTAATCGAACCGGGGACCCTTTGCTTAGTATACAGACAAGCCACCAACTGAAAGTTTTGTATGAAAAAACCCTGTAAAAATACGGAACTTTACTTGTGTTTCCTCCTGACCCCTGACCCTAAGGGCTCATCCTTAGTTTATTTAAGGATTTGCGAGGAGAGGGAAGGGGGGTCAGTTTTTTTTACATTTTATTACGAGAAGGGGGTGTCAGAATCCATCTTACGTAAATTTTTTTAATCAATGTTTGTGGTGAGACATTTTTATTTTCTAGAAACTAAGTATATTAATTTTAAAATTTCACTTATAATTCATTTACTTACTGTATTCTAAGATTTCATATTACTCGCTTCATTAGCAATCCTTATGTCAAAAAATAATTTGACGATTAAAATAATTTAATTTACCAAATCGTAAAAAATTACGTAAGTTAGAGGTGGAGAGATTGACGGAAAATCTTATCTCCTCTTAAGTAGGGGAGGAGGGTGAGGGTGATGTCGAAAATCATTTAAAAAAAAAAGCCTTACGTAATTTAAGGACGGCCCCTAAAGGAGAAGAAAGAGGAATTGAATTCACTGACATCTCCCAGGAGAGAAGATGAGATACTGAAATATGATTATGTAAGCTCACCCTCAGTTCACCAGGTCAGATATGATGAGCCACTATCTTTTTAGTTAAGAGTACGTTATATTATGCATGAGATCATTATGATAGCTATTCTATGAAATTCATAAATTAGGCAATTATTTAACTGCGTCTTGTCCATTTCATAAACAAATCATTAACCCTTTTTTTTTCTATTAGCAGCATCTTTGGTCGCATGGTTTAAGGGGTCACTCTCGCAGTATATTGGATTACCAGTTATTGGGGATCACTTGTTCTCAATTCTACCGACCTCCTTCCTAAACAGTTTAATGTAAATATACAGGTAGCTTGGATGAGGTAGTACGAAGTGTTTCACATAAAAAAGTTAATTAACATGATTTATAAATCTATATTATTTATATGAATGACATAACTTTAATAGATGATCGGTAAGAAGGTGATCATTTGAAAATAAAATACAATATTTATATATTTTATTTTTCCCAGAGTATTTTAGTACCCGTTCGGGCTACACACATATATATATATATATATAGTTAATGAAGTAGGGATGAGGAAGGTAGAATTTAGAGAAAATGTACCCATATTTGTGTGTAGAAAAAGTGGAAAAACTATTTAGAAACTACCACCACCAGTAGACCCGACCTGGATCCGAACCTCGATCTCCTTAGATCTCCCCATTCTTGGCCGTGCATCTAACAAGAAAGTGACACCTTAGACCAGGGGTCGGCAACTGGTCAATCTCACGTCAAATTTCAGTCAATCGTGTAAGAAAATAACATCGTCTCCTAAAGTCGATATTTTGAGTCTTTTGAGCTCACAAATAAATCAAGTACTTTCAAATAATTATTGAGTATGACCAAAATGTTAGAAGAAATTTAAATAGTTAAATATACAAACACATATATTTTATATATTCTATTATTTTTCTATAAAAACGGGGGACATAAGTATTTGAGGGAAGATTACATTTAATAAATAAATATAAGATTTTATAGACGGGGAAAAAATAATTTAAAGTTTAGTGGAGAAAAAATGGGTGATCGTGGGAACTTTGATAAGTTTGTAAGTCGATCAAGGCTCCAAAAAAACGACTGACCACACTGTCTTAGGCCCTCCGGCCACTGAAGCAGATAATTATGAACTAGATTTATAATTTGTAAAGCGTGTTGCGTGTTGTTAAAATCTAAATGCGAAAGATACTTTCTAGCTACTTTCATCAAGTGAATAAAAATACATGTCACTTTTACAGGGTTTGACTTTACTTGGAAGCTGTTTTTTATATAAAATAAAAGGTTGGATATAAACCCTGCATTCAGTGCAGATAGTTTTAATTCAGCTTCAGTTAAAACTTAAAAAGTGTTACGCTCGTGTCCACAGGGTCCTGGCAAGAGATCATTTCGGTAAACATCAACCAAGTAACGAGCAAGTACAATATAGAAGTGGTCCTTTGTTTTTGCTATCTATCTATATCTTGAAGGGCACTCTTTCTAAGTCAGATGATTTTCTTTTAGTACCGCGTCTCACTATTGAAGAGTTACGTTCTCTACTTGGGAATGTTTTATTGGATGCCCCTCGTTGTCAAAACCAAGTTTTAAGGATACTTTCTTGTTGTGGGGTCTTAGGTTGGATTCCTGTTTTCATGCATGTGACAAATTTGCTATTTTGTAGAAACTTTTTATTAATTTATCCTGAATAATTTTATTTGTACACACAACAAGGCAGCTTAACGCATCGTCGTGGACTGAATTTGAAAACTGGAATTATATATTTCGAAAGAAAAAAAAGTTCTAGTAACTTATATCTTTCTGTAGGTTGCACCATGTTCTAGAAGGGAGGGAGAGAGAGAGAAAGAGAGTGTTTTCGAAGTGGTTATATTTCACAAGTATTAACAATAGGGGTGTGGAGATATTAAACAAAAGAAAATATAAGCTGACAACATAAAATCATTGTAAAAAGATTAATGATCGTCACCCAGGTGTGTGATAAGATTTCCTAACACATGTGGATGCATTTAGTTTTATGTTCTGAAAATATGCATTAATTTGAAATTTGTTTAGGGTGGGAACTTTTGACTAAAATTATTGTTAAATAAAAATCTATTTCATTACTCTATCCATTCAGGATATAAGAGTGTGTACTAATTACTATACTGTGCTAGGGTTGAAAAGAATTGGATTTAGGTGAAGTGTACCCGCATTTGCTTGGAGGGTAGGGGGTAAGACCATTTAAGGTTGGTATGTAGGGAAGGCGAGAAAAAGTCAATGTTTTTGAAGTTTTTTCCTCAAAACTTTTTTTGTCCAAAATAAATCAAATATTGCTCCAGTAGAAACGTAGAGTTTAATTTTCCTTCACATATACCTACACATATAAACATATATATGTCATGACCATAGCGGCATTAGATGACAAACATTTTAAATTAAGAGAAACAATGTAATTACTCCAGGACACCCTTGATAGATATTCAACAACTATTGATATCACCATGTGAAGAAAATTAAAATTTACATTTGTTCTGAAGCAATATTTGGTTTAATTTTACCAAAAAAATTATTCGATATACAGTAAAAACGGTAGAAACACCTTTACTCGTGTCCCCCACACTCCCACCTTAAGGAAAAACACCTTCAGTTCACCAGACCGAGGTTCGAGCCCCGATCTCCTCGTCGTTGGCAGTCTAGTCTATTATGAGAGTTACACCTTATACCATGTGGCCACGGAAGCGGGTTAGGGGTCAGATCTTTTATAATAATATTTAAAATGCAGTGTCATTGAGTATTGTCAAGTATAAACAAAAACACAGGATGTAGAGTAAAGCCTGATTGGTCGAATTGGGGACCAAATGGAAGATAAAGTATCATTATTATTATTATTATTATTAGCACCGCGTCTTACTACCCGTTCGGGTTAAACGCACTTAAGCTAATGTGTAATGTTAGGATGATTGCGAGATGAAATGGAGGACCTACAATTTAACGTGGAATCCGAACCACGGTGGAGGCCTGGCATTCCCCACATTCACAAGTTGTGATTAATACACATATTGTCAGAGGTGAAGGAAGGGTTTGGTAATCAGATAAATTTGTGCCGGGACCGAGGATTGAACCCCGAACCCCAGCACAGAAGTCCGACACCTTACCCCTAGACCACCAGGTCACCTTATAAAGTATCAATGGTACAGTTTTATAAAACTGGGATTACTCTGACAACACTCCACGACACGGCACTGGTAATCGTTTAATGTTTTAAAATAGAACAAATATAACGCGATTGGTTTAACAGTGTTTGCATAAAGTCAAGATTCAGACGTCAACCGATCCTCCATTTAACCCTGAACGGATTTTATTTATATAAGCGCTGTGTCTTACTACCCGTACAGGTTTTACGCATATGTACCGATTACACTTCTCTGTTAGGGATGAAGTTAAGATTTTAGAAAAAAATACCCGCATTTGCTTGGATGGGGGAGAGTAAAACCATCTAGGGGGAAATATCCTCAGTACACCTAACCCAGGATTCTAACCCTGATCTCCCAGGCAGTCTAGCCTATTTCGAGAGTAGCCCCTTAAACCATACGGCCATCGAAGCTATTCTATCAATGTTGAACACAAAATTAAACATGTTTGTATTTTCTAGGATTTTCTTCCTACCAGAATCCTCCTTTGCAACATTTCAGGGTTGATCTCTGAAGGAATTTAACATACTGTACAGGTACACTAAATGTAGACCAACCTGTTTCGTTGCTTGCAACAGTCTCGTGGTGGATCCCATATACCCACTAGAAGACAAGATACTGCCAGGACTACTGGCCCGGGTAGAGATCTGCTGGCCAGTATCCCTCATGGGTGCTTCGCTGCTGGTCGCCTCGCTCAGCTCGGGGCTACTGCCGCCGTCAGGAGAGACACTTACTGAACAACCAGGTGATCTGCTTTGCTTGGCTTTGGCGGAACTGATCGCCCCTCCGTCCCCCACGCTCAGCGGTGCGATCACAGTGTCTTCACCGTTCCCTCCCGGCCCCTCCACGGAGGAAACATTACCAGGGGGTGCTGCAACCAGTCTAAGGGGTTCCTCCACTATAACCTCCGACGTCTCTACTCTCGGGATGAACTTTTCTGTAGGCGTGTCACCGCTGTCGACCTCCAGGCCATGGGGTGTCCAAGAGTTGGTCCTCTTCTTGATGGGGAGCGCGGAAATCGCAGAGGGTAGTTCCGCGGAACGGATGTTAATTCTTTCGGCGTGAGTCGCTCTCCCCTGAGCGGGTTGAAGGGAGTGAGGTCTTGTGTCTACAGGACTGCCTGGAGGAGAAGTGGAAAGGGGGATTCTCGTTTCCGACAGTTTTTGGGACAGTTCGGTCTCGATCCCAGAGGTTCTCTTGTTGTCGCGAAGAACTACGCTGCTGCTGTCTGGCTGCACCTGTTGGGCGATAGGTGTGGGCAGGGGTTGGGATCCCGGAGTAGCTGTCGCTGGTCTCTTTGATTGGGTGGTGCGCGGAAGCACAGTAGAAGAGTCTGGCAAGGGCTGGGATCCTAGAGTAGTTGTCCCATGTCTGTTTGATTGGGTGGTGCGTGGAAGCACAGTAGAAGAGTCTGGCTGTCTTGCGCTGGTCGTCACTGTCGTGGTGCCTGGTGACACTGGTCGCAGTTTTACAGCCGAAGGTTCTACCCTGAGAGGGAGCCGTCTCTTGGGGAGGACCTGTTGGGGCGGCCGCTGTAAAGGGCCGGGGGGTGTCTTGAGTGCTTTGGATGACGGCCGCTCCGTCAGCAGTCTGTAAATGCCGCTATTGGAGCTACCGGCTCGAGATGCGTCTAATTTCTGATCCTTCATAGGGTTGTACAGAGTCAACACATGGCTGGGCTAGAAACAAATACACATCCTTCACTTTACACTTACTACTAGGCTGCACTTAAAGTACAGGTTAGCTTCTCTTTACACTTACTACCAGGCTGCACTTAAAGTACAGGTTATCTTCTCTTTACACTTACTACTAAGCTGCACTATTGGTACAAATCATTTTCCCTTTACACTTGTTACCATACTTCAAACATTCCATAGTATGAGATCGCAATCGAGCTACATCGACCGAGCGAGCGGCCGCCACCACGAGTGATGGTTACTCCTTAAATAATTATCTAATTTTGCTTATTCTTTTATGGTAAAAATCAAATTCCAAAAATCTAAGATAGAGATGGGAATTTGAAGAACGTGAGAAAAGGCCAATGTTTTTGCAGTTTGTATGGCAAAACATTTGTTTGGCTAAAATAAAATAAAAAATTATCCAGTATAAACATAGAGTTTGCTTTGTTTCACAATGTGATATCAACAGTTCCTGAATATCTGTCATGAGCATAGCGGTATTGGATGAGAAACTTTTTAAGTGAAGCGAAAAAGTTGTCATTAAAGTCCAGGAAACCCTTGACAGATATTCAGTAAATGTTGAGGTCACCATGTGAAGAAAAATAAAATTTAGGTTTGTACTGGATAAACTTTTTTTTTTATTTTGATATAAAAACTGAAAAAAAATTGCCTTTTTAACTAGTTACATAAATCCCCCCTTTAAGGACGCTTGTACAACGGCCGAGAGGTCTTAATTTATAAGAGTTACTGGTAGATAATATTTGGGTATTTCTAGAGTTTAGAAAGGGCACAATATTGCCCACATGTTAGAGGGAAGATTGGTAAAAAAATATACTATTAAAAATGTTGAAAACAAAAAGGGTATCCCAATAGAGTTAAGGTGATGGAATTCCACGCCACACTGGTTTGGATCTGCCCAAAGCCAAATAATAACTTATAATAAGTCAACTTTAGAGATGTGGAAGTGATCTAGACCCATTTAATAAGGTCGAGTAATTTAAGAGAGTGAGAAGCTATATGATCAACATGATAGTGAAAGTGTAGCTTATAATCTAACTCTAATATAACACCTAGGTAAAAATACTCTTACTAGGTCACCATGCATAACTTTTATAATCTTCTTGGTGTTGAAAATAAATGGTTGTTTCTCTTCAAAATGTGCAATTTATACTCAAAATGTATTAATAAGTAAAACATACTCATATTACATGTGTTTTAAATATAATTAATTGAATAAAATACAATAAAGTTTTGAAATACATGATCTATAATTGAGTCTTGTTTATTTAAACCAGTGGTTCCCACCCTTTTTCAGCTGACGCCACCCTTGGTAGATTATAAAATTTACTCTCTCTCTCTCTCTCTCACACACACACACACACACACACCTCTTGTTTTTTGGTACAGTTACAGAAAGTATTTAAAAAGATTGCTGTCTAGTCACTTCTTTATTATATACAAAATTTAGTATAATAGTGGCAGAAAATTGGTACCAAATAAATGTCACTGTAAATTGATGTGATGGTGGGCACTTTTGTTTTCATCAGTTCTTTAATATTGGGTTTGATGCTTGTCAGAACACACCGCAAATCGCTTTACGCTTCCAATCGACAACTTTGTCAGTTTTTATGAGAGTCATAGTTGAAAACTCGGTGGTGCTGGACGTGGCCGCGATGGTAGATTAGAAGGGGGGTTAAATGGAGAGCTAATCTAAGACTTTGCGGGCTTGAAGATAAACACCTACATGCGCACAAGCATCTTAATCTTTGGTTGGTCACCTCTTTTTTTTTACAACTGGTAAGGAGTGTTGTCAATACCGCAATAAGACATTTTCTTCATAACTTTGAAAAGGTGATTGAAATAAAAAAAAAAAGTTGTCAATTCTTAGATGATTTTTAACGTTATTTCCAAATCGGTGGGTGGGATTCAACCGGAAAATAGGACAGAGAGATACATTTCGGGAATGTCCCGGCCAATCCGGGACGGTTGGCAACCCTAGTAAGGATGCACTTAATGGCACAGCGCACAGCTTATATTATGTATTATTATTATTATTATTATTATTATTATTATTATTATTATTATTAGCACCACTAATGTGTAATGGTAGGGTGATTGTGATATGAAATGGAGGACCTACAGTTTAATGTGGAATCCGAACCACGGTGGAGCACTTGTATTCAACACATTCACAAGTTGTGATTAGTACATTATATTATGTAAAAACGTGTAAGGCCTTATGCTATATCGCTACCAGCTAAATACTTGATTGTTTTATCTACAGTCGTGAGGAAAGGTTAGTGTTATAACGCTACCAGGAAGGGCCCCCGTAGATTTTTCTCCACGGGGGGCAAACCAAAGGGTCCATGACGATTTGAATGGCGAATGCTGTTGGAATTGCTCGCGCATGCGCCAAACTATCAACCCTAAAGTCAGCAGGTGGCCTGCGCTAGTAATTATTAGTTTATTAGCTATATTCTATAACTGTTTGTTGGCTGGGGGCAATGTTTGAGCGCCAGTTAAGAACAATGTTGGGCGGGATTAGCCTAATTCTAATATTTATACAACCTCAGAAACTCAGGGGAATGGGGGGAGGGGGGGGGTTGCCCCTCTGTCCCACCCTGTGGGAGCCCCTGAGAGGGTTTTACACTATTATGTCTGTCTGTCCGTCTATAGTCACAGATCTGAAATGGATTGACGGATTTAGTTTTAACTTGATATTTAAATATGTATATGGCTGTACCTCCAGATGTTTTAATTTTATTTTGACTCTTGTGTACAGATAAGGTATATCTTGTTTGTGCCCTAACCCTTAGGTTAAGAGTATTTTCTTGATGATCTATTTTTTAATTACACGTTTTTTGAAAATTTCTCAAATGGTTTTGTTTAAACTTTCTATCTGGGGATGTTTGATATAACAAATAAAACTATATTTGCTTATCGGGAGAAAAATTTGATCCAGGTTAGTTTACTGACGACTTATTTTTATTAATATGAAATAGTTATTTAAAAATGGCTCTAACAATTTTGTTCAATATGGGTAGGTATTTAATAAGTTTTTTTTACAATATACATAATTTTATATATTCATTTTTCTATAGTTAATTCATGTTATAGTAGTTTACTGATTACTGAGTTAAGATAAATTTGACATTAAAAAAAATAGCTACATATGTTTTGTATAAAATATACGAGTATATTTAGAGTCTATTTTACGTGATAAATAATAATGTCTTTGTTTTTATAAAATAGGCTAATTTAATGGTAATAAATATACATATGACAAATTTTAGAAAATGTGAAATTTTTCGAAAATTACCTTAAAGTTTTTGGTTCAAAATGGTTATCTGGGATTCGTTTTTCATTATTTATATAGTATGTTTTTATTTTTAAATTTAAAAATAATCTTAAGGTAGTTTACAAATAATAATTATTTGAGAGTTTTAGCTTTGCTAAAAATATTTGAACAAGTTTTTTAAAATCCACTATGCAAAGAGTGTTCATTGTGATTAACAAGATGATATGTTTTTCTGAAGAAAACTTACTTAATGGCAGTTTACTAAGAACCTATTTTTGGAAATTTTGTTCCAAGCTATAATACACTAATTAATGAGAAAGCTTATGCGATTGTGTCATACCATTTATTTCTCAGTGTGTTTCTGTAACAGTATATATTATTTGAGTTATGATTTTTGGTGGAATGTAATTCTATTTTTTCCCATTGTGTTTTTGCAACAATATCTATTATTTCCTTTCACAAATCTTACGATTTTTAAGTGAATCTCTCTACTTTTAGTTAAAATAACGAGAAAGTATGTGTGGTGCATTGTACTATTTATTTTGTTAAAGAGGTGCATTTTAAATTACACTGATTAATGCCTATCTACGTGAGCATTTTGAATGGCATTCGAATGAGAACGAATATGAGTAAAATTTTATGAGTTGACAAGTGACTGACGATTCAGGTACGTCACTTATTTTTCAAGAGGTGTAGTGTCGGAATGAGACATAATTATTCAGATACTATATATACTACATCAACATTTGAAACATCACATGAGGAGCAGTGAGTAGGATTGGTAGGAATATTTGGGGTATAGTTCTATTTTCCCTCAGAAAATGAGAAACAGTGAACTCTCTTTGTTTTGATAAAGTGAAATAAATATATCTTTAGGTGGAGTTGAAGGGAGAGAGTGAGTATTGTGCTATGGAGGATTTTTTATTACCATTGAATCCTATGATGATTACTCGACTGGAATATAGATGAGGAAGGAAGCGTTTTAGAGGTAATATACCCGCATTTGCGAAGAAGTAAAGTGGGAAAACATTTAGGAAAAATCATCCTCAGTAGACCCGATCGGGATTCGAACTCCGATCTCCCCGTCATCAACAACCCCAGTTTAACATGAGAGTGACGCCTTAGACCAGTGGTTCCCAACCTGGGGGCGATCGCCACCAAGTGGGCGATTTGGATTATCAGGGGGGCAATAAATAAGTGGGGGGCGATTTGGGGGCGATGAGTATTCAAAGGAGGAAAAATTAAAATAGTACTGTACAGTAGAAGTTGCCGGGTAGCACGAGTCACTGGCTATTGTCAGCCAGTGAGTTCACTGCACTCACCCCTCTCCACAGTGCCCATCTGTTGTTGCTCAGCGCGGCCGACTGGTGACTCAACCCCCCCCTCCTGCCATCACAACACACTTGCTATTGACCTACATTCGTCTTCAGTCTTCACTAGCCTTTGTGTGCCTCACCATCAGTTTTCGTGCATGTCTTTTCTGTTTTTGTGCGTTTGTTTTGAAGTATAGAAGTTCATGCACAATGGATTCAAAAAAGAATGAAGAAGTGTCGTCAATACTCATCTGAGTATTTAAAATTC
>CABFVZ010000016.1:1036487-1096356 GCA_902151445.1 Timema monikensis | reverse complement strand
ACAACTGTGGGGAAAAACTGAACCACTTCTCATCTCGTTCGCAACAGCATATTTAGTTGAAAAAGGATTTAGTTCTGTTGTCCAGCTCCTCACAAAACAGAGAAATAAGTTGGACATTTGTTTCAAAGGAGACTTGCGCCTGAACTTGACGAACATAGAGCCGGATATTCTAGCTTTAACTGAAATCTACCAAGCACAAGGCAGCCATTGAAAAGGTAAAATAAAACAATAACAAAGCTTTCAAACTTTCATTTATTTTTTCAAATTTTAACTGTCAACTTTCTTAATTCTTCCAGATTCCAATTTAAAAATGAAAACATGTACTCGTTTTTTAAATGACTGTCAATGATCTTAGTTAATTATTTCACTTCTTGGTTCTTAAAAAAATCTGTAAAAAATGTATATTTTAATTTTTTTAAATATTTTATTTGAGAGTAACCGGATAAAACTGCTTTGGTTGTTTTTATATACGGTAATAAAATTGTTTAAAATAATAAAACTGCTTTATTATTTACAATTTACTTTAAATTAAAACTAGGCATACAATGAAAATTAAAAGGGGACGATAGGTGTTAGTCAACCTCCAGAAAGGGAAGATGGGCCACAAAAGGTTGGGAACCAATGCTATAGACCATTCGACCACTGAAGCGGTTCTGGAGGAAATAAATATGGTTAAGTTAATCATAGTAGCTATATTTTAAAATAATATTTGTACGAATGGAAAAAAAATTAAGTAGGCTGAAAGATTTTTATTTACATTTACCAGCATAAATACCTCGATCCGACGCTTTAGCTCAGTCGGTAGTGTATTTGTCTACTGAGCCAAGGGTCCCGGAGTTAAATTCCCATTATGGCCAAAACAAATTCATTCATTATTTTACAATGATGATTTAACAGCTGAGGATTGGATGTTGTGTCTGTAGAAGATATATGAAGCTGCGACAGGGCTAGCAAGCCAGTAGTGGAAAATCTGTCTTGAATAAAAAAACTGACCCAGGCCACTGGCTGGAAACGGTAAAGGATATAAAGTAAAGTGTAAGTACCCCGAATTAAGACTCATTTGGGGTAAAATAAGCAGTTTTGAATGTATTTATTAATATTTTACCCTCAAGTGTTGGCAGCTATGATGATATTGCGGATGTGTATTTACTATCAACATTAACCTATTTGATGGTCGTGTGGTCTAAGGCGTCAATCTCACAATACCCTGGATTGCAGTTGACTGGGAGATTGAGGTTAGAATATCGGTTGGGTCTATTGATTTCACCTAAATGGTTTAAAAATTTTGCTCAATACAAATTAATTAGGATGCATTTTCTCTAAATTCAACCTTAACCATCCTTAACCCAACTGCGTAGTTAAGCGGATAACCTGAACGGGTATTAAGACACGGTGCTAAAGAAAATCAAGCCAAGAAGAAGCAACGATGGCTACAGTCCACATTTCTTAGGAAATGTTTTTATAAAAAACACATTTTTTTTACAATCAATATTGGTAACATTTCACTTTATAATTAGTGATATTTATAGATATTATTACTAGATATTACACGTGACAGATGCAGATCACATGACTTGAAGTACGAGCACGTGAAAGTATATTTGTTAAATTTTCTAGGTGTCGGATAAGATTCTTTCCATAAAAATTGGACTGTAGATGGAGGATATCCAGGGGTAGGATAGCTAGCCCGCTAAGTATGAGAGTTGTGCTGTACAGTCTATCAACAGGCTGTAGTAGGTCTGTCGCTATAACTTGATTGTATTTTCTATTTTTACTTCATCTCGACACCTCGGGGAGAGAAGTAGGCTATTGTGATCGAAAAAAAAAATATCGGACTAGAGATTTTGATAAATGTTGACGTTTCATGACCCCCTGAAACATAAAAAAAAAAGTTTTTTCGTGATGCCGTCTGTCTGTCTGTGTCTTGAACTAGATCCAATCGGGTTAAAATTTAGTTTTTCATAAGGTTACTCACTGAAATTTTTGAAATTAGATATCTAATCATAAAATTAAAGATAGTTTACGGAAAACTTTAAGACTGTAACTGTAAAACTGTAGCTAGTGTTCTCCTTTAAATTGGACGGTATATTTGCTATTAATGGAGCTTGAACGTGTCAGTAAAAGGTTAATCAGAACTATACCAACGCCCTAGGCCATGTCTGATAAAATATTTTGGTACGAGGACCTCATTGTGAATTTAAACATAAGAATGGGCTGCCAAATAAAAAAATAAATACTTTTTCGTAAGACGCAATTTACTATTAAAGAAAAGTATATTAGACAACATAAAAAAGGAAGACAACATTTACAAATAAGTTATTCCCAAATAAAGCAATTTTTTTCGTATCTTTCCTTATTTATTTAATGAAAGATGCATATTTGTATTTAGTATTCTAGATTCTTAAAACTAATTGGAAATGTTCATCAGTGTGTTTAATATAATTTGTTTGTACCGTAAAACGAATATATATTTTAATTCTGGTATTTTTAGCACTCATTTTTTTCTGTATATATAAAGCTATAGCTTGCGGGCCGTATAAAGCTAGATGACGGGCCGTAATTTTCTTGGGACTGCCTAAGCTATGTTTTTTTAATGATTGGCATCATACTACCCGTCCAGACCACACGCAGAATATTAATGGATTAGGTATGAGGAAGATAGAATTAAGAGGAAATATGCCCACATTTCCTTGGAAAAAAGAAAAGAAAGGTACACCCAGCCGGGTAACGACCCCCCATTTTATTTTTAATAATCTGACATAGAGCTTACATTAAAAAAAAAAAAACTAGTTCTATGCCTTTTGTTAATCTATTTTCTAAGTAATAAATATTAAATTATATTTGATCAAAATTTATACTCTCTTGGATTAAATAAGTGGAAAATACTAAATATGAATATGTAAACTATCTCTTAAATTAATTATTATATGATAAACAAATTTAGTAAAATTGGGTTGAAATAGGTACAGTACTTCAACCAGAACAACCACACTGAACAGGTAATATCCAATGAAGACACTTAATCGTGACCTTGAGGTTCGTCTACCATGCAATGTTGTGGCCTTGAAATGTTGCTTGTTAACTAACAATAACCATAACAATCCTCCCACGCCCACGATCCTCGTGAGAAATAACTGCCCGAGCGAGACAGATGACAAAACTTCACTTCCACAAGATTTTGCAAACTATCGGGAGATTTCACTTTTACTTCTGAACGCAGGATTATTGTTATCATGGGCGTGCCATGTCGGGACGGACTTTACAGACCCCACCTTCAACACTATGTGTACTTTAAGGGAAAGTCCTCTTCAATATAGAACCTAACCGATATATTTGTTTAGACACACTATTTGAAATATATTTTTATAAAACCAATAGTTTCTGAGCTATAAGCAAATTTATATAAATTATTCAGGTCTTTGAAATGTGAAATTGATTGCTATGCTCTTTGGTGGATAGCGACGTTACTCTTTTCTAAAAGTTTCTGTAAAGTAATCTACTGTAGGGCGACGGTACACTCAATATCACCTCTGAGGTAACTGCAAGTCTTAAGGAGAATTACTTTATCTTCTCTCTCTGTCTCTCTCTCGGTTAACTGTTGCCAAATCTCCTCGCTTTCAGTTATGTTGGAAGTTGGTGTCCGGGGTTAAGAAAAAGCTTCTGGCAACATATACGAACCAGCGCGGCGTTGCCAAACTTGTATTATATTTAAGAGAAGAATGATCACATGAAAACAAGAGAATTACAAAACTGTGTACCAATAGAAGCCATGCAGTTAGTTTCCTTAGAGATGATACGCAGTGTAGTGGCTGTTATGATCTTTTCAAGTAGGCTCTGAAAGTATTTTCTAAAGTATTCTCTATTTAAATTCTTGTTTGGATGAATACTAATCATCAACAATGTTTATATTGCTTCAGAGATAGCCGCAACGTTGAAAACATAATAACCATTAGATAATCAATCTATCTATCTTTTATTATTCTGAAAATTGAAAAATGACACCTGGATATGAGAATCTAGCCCAGGGCCTTTGGCTTAGTATGCCAATGCTCTAACCACTGAGATATCCAGGAATCGTCCCCTGACCAGGGTCATTATCCAATCATATTTTAAAGCAGAGTCCATGATGGACGTGCGGAAATAGTCGGCTACAAATGTGTTATTTTTATTAAGATCACGAGCTATCAGATAACGATATCTTAATGGAGTAATCCTCACCAAAAGCATAAATAATAACTTTGGCTATTTGATTCTATCTTTGAGAAATTAAAATCTAGTCGGTGACCTGGTAATCTAGAGGTAAGGTATCAAACTTCTGTGCTGAGGGTCCGGGGTTCAATCCTCGGTCCCGGCACAGATTTATCTGATTGCAAAACCCTTCCTTCACCTCTGACAAGACGTGTGTTAGTCACAACTTGTGTGAATGTGTGAAATGACAGGTCTCCACCGTGGTTCGGATTCCACGTTAAACTGTAGGTCCTCCATTTCATCTCACAATCACCGTACCATTACACATTACTGTAAGTGCGTATAACTCAAACGGGTAGTAAGACGCGGTGCTAATAATAATAATAATAATAATAATAATAATAATAGTTAAAATCTAGTGAGAAATTATATAATTTTAAACACTTCTGTTGGGATTTCGGTAATATTGGCAACATTGTCTGGAGGAAGGGTTGGTCTGGTATCTCTGGCGGAATTACGTGGCCGAATGTATGCGCCCATTCTGTGAAGATAAGAATCTAGTTGTTCATTTAAATAGGTGTTTATGTCATAAGAACCTTAACCAGAAATTTGAGAGGTTTCATATTTGCGGTGACACACGAAGAAGCTCTCAACAAAATATGTTAAGGTTTTTTCTAAATATTAAATCCCTTTAGAAACCACGTATTTTTTTTTCTAACATAGTTGTAGTTGTAACCTGTAGGTGTTAATTTTATAGGACGCCATCAACTTATAGTCTGGGTATTGTTGAGGACTACAATAATACATTATTAATTATAATTTCAATGGTCTAAGGCAGGCATGTAAAACTTTATTATTATTAGCACCACGTCTTACTACCCGATCGGTTTGTACGCACTTACGCTAATGTGTATTGGTAGGGTTATTGTGAGATGAAATGGAGGACCTACAGTTTAACGTGGAATCCGAACCACGGTGGAGGCCTGGCATTCTCCACATTCACAAGTTGTGATTAATACACGTCTTGTCAGAGGTGAAGGAAGGGTTTGGCAATCAGATAAATCTGTGCCTGGACCGAGGATTGAACCCCGGACCCCCAGCACAGAAGTCCGACACCTTACCCCTAGACCACCAGGTCACCAATGTAAAACTTTGCCCCCGGGCCTGCCCGAGCCATGATTGTGTGTTACCTAACGCACTTTTTTTTTAAAAAGTCTCGACATAAAATGCTTATAAATGAAGAAATACACAATTTGTGATTTGGAAATTGATCATTACTTTGGGAAATTTAGCAAGTAAGGTTGGTGTACCAAATCTATAAGAATTGAGAGAAAGTCTTAACATGTATATAATCTTTTAATTTTAATTTTTTTTAATAATAAGAATTTTAAAATTGATTTTTTAACTTATGATGCTGACAATATATATGTATTCTTTTTAATATCACCCCTTTAGTATTTTTAATCTTCAATGTCACCCTTAAGATCAAACGAGTTTGACAGGCAAGTCGTCACTCTCGCAATAGACTTAACTACTGATGACGGGGAGATCGGGGTTCAAGTCCCAGTCGGATGTACTAGTGGTTGTTCCTAAATTGTTTTACAATCTACCTGAGCGAATGTGCATGCATTTTCTCTAAATTCAACCTTCAATATTCCGAACACACTATTGCTATATGCTTATAGTTAAATAAATAACGTAGTGTTATTTCTCCAGCATTTTAATGACACTACGGTTATAAGGATGAGAAGGGTGAAATTTAGAGGAAATGTGCTCACATGCACATGTAAAGAGAGTGGGAAACCATTTCCACCGGCCAAGATTCTAATCGTAGCCTACCCATCACCAGCAAAACCCAAGCATACAAGACGGGACTAGCATTTAGCCCCCGTGTCCACCAATGCTAGAGACGATAGAGTTGGTTGAGTGGTTAGCACGTCTGATCCTGACTTGAGGGACAGAGTTTAGATTCTGGCCGCATATAGTCTTACCAGGGGGGGGGGGGGAGGTGAAGTGTCTAAAAATGGGTTAGTTTAAGCCGTTAGTTGATAAATAATAGTAGTTGGTTGAGAAATAATAATAGTTAAATAGTAGTTAGTTGAGAAATAATACTATATAGTAGTGAAATCATAGTAGTTGGTTTAGAAATAATAGTTAGTTGAGAAATAATAGTAGTTAGTTGATAAATAATAATATATAGTTGATAAATCTCAGTAGACCTAATGAGTTGAGAAATAATATTAGGTTGCTGATAAATAATAGTAGGTTGTAGAGAAATAATAGGTTGTTGAGAAATAATAGTAGGTTGTTGATAAATAATAGTAGACCTAGATAGCTGAGAAATAATAATAGCTAGTTGAGAACTAATGATGGTTAGTTGGTAAATAATAGTAATTGGTTGAGAAATAATATTAGTTATTTGAGAAATATTAGTAGTTATTTGAGAAATAATAGCAGTTATTTGAGAAATAATAATAGTTGTTTGAGAAATAAACTATTTAAAAGCTAAATCTAGAGGTTTGAGAATTTACGGTCCAAAAAACCGTGCGTTAACTTTATAACAAGGTCGAGAGTATTTAGTTTATTTGATTATTATTGGATATGTGAAGCACTACAACACATATTTATAAAAATATTTTAAATCTCCAAAATATTAACGACAAACCATTTAGTTGGCCAAAATAAATAAAATATTCCTGCATTAAAAACATAATATAGTTTAATTTTCTTCACATGCTAATATCAACAGTTGTTGAATATCTGTCATGAGCATAGCGGCATTAGATGATAAACTTTTATTAATGAAGAGAAAAAAGTTTTCATTAAATTCCAGGACACTCTGGAGATATATTCAACAACTGTTGATACCACCATGTGAAGAAAATTAAATTCTATGTTTCTACTGGAGCGATAATTTTATTTCTTTAAATAAAAAAAAAGTTTTGATATAAAAATTTGCAAAACTATTGCCCTTAACTCGCGTTCCGTACGCTCCCATCTTACATCTTTTGTTGAAAAACCAGAGTATTTTCTGTCGTTTTGCTTGATAATAAATTTGTGTGCTTTCTTATCTTATTTAGCTTCAGCAGGGTCGTATCGTGGAAAGGGGGAGTGGCTGTTTTGAGCGATAACCTTCTCTCTTCATCTAAGAAATAATTATAACTTCACGTAGTCATACCTCAAGTCATGTGATCTGTTGCCACTTTTAATAAATATATCAATACCTGTAAAAGCCATATTGTTTTCGTCAGCTTTTAAATGTTTCTATTCATGCACCTTCTTACAAATATAACAAAATACCTCAAAGAGCGATAAGAGGTTTTCCTTAAAGAGATATATTTTAATATTTGCAGATAATGCCCATTTTACTATGTTTATCATTTATGTTTTAGATGTTTTTATCTAAGACTCCTATCGTTCTTTACCAATTTCCTTTCTGTCCCCTTATTTTGTTTTACTTCCTCTTTTAGGAACATAATAATGTTTTGCATTTTGCAGTTTCTTCTTTTACTTACATCCATTACTATTTCCGACCTGTGACCTGAATCAGTTTTTTATTCAAGCCATATATTTTCCACTACCAGCTTGCTAGGCTTGTCGTAGCTTCATATGCCTTATAATCTAGATTAAGACTAATGCGGGCATAACACCCAGTCCCCAGCCGTTAATTTATCAATGTGAAAGGGTAAACCCACATTTCCCCAATGATACATGTTTTGGCCATGCCGGGTATTGAACCCTGGACCCTTATATAAGTAGAAAGACATGCTACCATTTGAGCTAAGGTGTCGGATCACACTTTCCTCTGATGAGTTCCGAAATAATGAGACCTAGGTCAGGATATTGGGCGGTAACGATTGATTTTATTCAAGAGAGAGTCATTATCTCTTTGTCCATTGTCAGCAATGTTCAGTTTGAACTGTGTTATTCTTTTCATTGTAGAAGCCATATTGTGATTGTTCCTTTTATATGTTTTTATCCACCTTTCCTGTATCTTATTCCAAATATAACAATATAAAATGATACTAATACCATAGTAAATTAATATCAATATTGGCTACAAAAAAGGTTGTATTTTATAAAAGTTTCTTCCTACCAAAATCTTATTTAGAACTAACTTTTTTTAAATGGCAGATCCACGTAAAACCGTCTTCTAAAAATAAAAGTGTTTGAACAAAAATCATAAATACTAACATGACAGGTAGATTTCCTTATCATGAATGAAAGAATACCTTATTTGAACAAAGAAGTGAGTTGCAATCACGAAAATGGTGTTACGTCTTTGCCACTGAATGAACATCCCATCTAGAATATTTATATTAGGAACGCTCTAAGAGGAACAATTTCTAGATGTAATTTAATAACTGGAATTTTTCAATCGTACATACTTTTTCATATAGGCTAGTTTACTGTAATTAGGAACACATTTTTATTAAATCTGATATTAGTAAATTACACTAAATTAATTTTTAATTTAAAAAATATATTAATGATAGTTAAATCATTTGAAACATTCTTCAGAAATAAATTTTAAACAAAATTGCATTATGCAACCAATTTTTTAAAAATTCACTGGACGAGCCTTAAAAATTTATTTATTTAGGAAAATAAAAATATATTTTCAATTATCATGTAAAATGCTACCAAAATACACATTTAGAACAACATCGTTTCAATAATTTTATAAATATTTATAATTTTCACAAATAAATAATCATTAAACTAGCCTTTAGTAATATTTCCCCCCACAAAACAAGAAAATTATCTTATTTTCCATTTCTAAGCCTATTCAAATTTCCGCTTAGAGCAAAATAAGTATACTTATTTTCGAAAAACCTTGAATTTAAAAAAATCCATCATGAGTAAATTACCATTGATTTTACGTCTAGAATCAAAATCATGTTTGGGCCGTGAGGTATGACCTTATCTATTCTAGTAAAAGTCTAATGGTGTGTTTATGAAAGTATATAAGCCTAGATATGTACAGATAATTCTTAGTACTTCTCAATGAGATAGAAAGCTGAAATTTGGTGAAATTATAGTAATAAACGCGTGATTTATCTATTCATTTTAATCCTTAATCATGTTATTTTCATTTCAAAAGCAAGGAGAACCTAGAATATAAATAAATGCCAATCTAAAATCCAAAGAGAAATTGCAGATTATAATACAAGTGACCTGTGTATATGGTTTGGTTGATTTGTATTCATATTAGTTAACAAAAAGCGTTTCTTTGGTCAGCGAAAATTTCACAGGTAACGTTAAACATATTTATATAATTTGAGCTTACATTCATATAGCCTAGATATGTATCCTTACAAAAGATTACTACTCTAATTATTATTATTATTAGCACCGCATCTTACTACCCGTTCGGGTTAAACGCACTTACGCTGATGTGTAATGGTAGGGTGATTGTGAGAGGAAATGGAGGACCTACAGTTTAACGTGGGATCCGAACCACGGTGGAGACCTGACATTCCACACATTCACAAGTTATGATTAATGCCCGTCTTGTCAGAGGTGAAGGAATGGTTTGACACTCAGATAAATCTGTGCCGAGAACTACTCTAATTAAAAGACAGCTAACACTACAGAGTAACACTGGACATAGCCTTATAAGTTATTATTATTATTATTATTATTAGCACCGCGTCTTACTAACCGTTCGGGTTAAACGCACTTACGCTATATGTGTAATGGTAGGGTGATTGTGAGATGAAATGGAGGACCTACAGTTTAACGTGGAATCCGAACCACGGTGGAGGCCTGGCATTGCCTTATAAATAAAACCAATGTTTAATTGTTGGGTTGCGTGTGTATATGACGTGTTAACGCTAGAACTTCAAAACTTTAACAGCAGTTATTTAATTTTTTCCCCCAAGTATTGCGTTTTATTGCCCGTTTGAGTTATACTCTTATGTACTAATTACACTTATGTTTTAGGGATGAGGAAGGTTGAATTTTAAAAGGATACCCGTATATTCGTGAAGGGAGAGTGGAAAACCATATATGAAATACTACGCTCAGTAAACCCGACCAGGATTCGAACCCCAATCTCTCCACTATCGGCATTCCAGTCTATTGCGAGAGTGAAGCCTTGGACCATGCGGCCATTGAAACGGGTTATTTTTAATTGAAATATAAATTAAAAGAAATAGACACGACCACCTGATTTTAGAATTTATTTGGTTGGTTTTATTCACATTTAGTGGTAAAAAGTGTTTTCTGGCAAATGCAATATTTGACATATGACTAAAAGTTATATTTAAGAATTTTTGTTATTTTTATAATTGTTTGTGATTATAAATATAGTAGATGTTTTGTATGAATTCAGACTACATCCGAAGAGATTGAAGCAGCTTTCGATGTTGCTTGGATGGCAGGCTACAGACATAATAATAATAATTTGTTTGCACGAATGAAAGAAAAAGTGACCATATTTTGGTTCGACTCCAGAAGATTCGAAAAAAAAAAAAAAAAAAAAAAAAATTTNAAAAAAAAAAAAAAAAAAAAAAAAGATTCATTTACTTACAAAAACATTTGCTACTATCGGAAACATTCGAAAATAAGTGTATAGAGAGTAATCTCTGTGTCTGATAACCTGCTGGTTGAATTGATGAGTGGTCGCTACCTGTCAGGAGATCACATAAACAAATTCCAAAGCGTATACAACCCGAACGAGTAGTAGGATTGGTGCTAAAAAAATTAATAATAACAATTCTATGATATCTTGTCGGTGCAGATAAATTACAATTCTCAAAGTGTCTTCTTTGATTAATTATGGCCTTTTTTGATATTGTCTAAGAGACTTTAATGGTAAATAATAAAGATACTACACGTGAGACTTATGAACAAATTGAAAGATTGGTTTTGTTAGGTTGGGTAATACTGACATCAACCTGTCACGGACAGGCTTAAAAACTTGTAACACATAACTATCAAGTTTGTACAAAATCCATCAAACCGTTTTGATTGCCCCTGGTACAGTCGGTATTGTAGGTGCCGTTATTTTTAGCTCTTGGACACACTAAACGTAAAGATTCATAATTATCTTAAGGTAGGAGATTTTAAAGATTACAATATTTATATGAGAAAGCAAAAAATATTATAAATAGCACTAGCCACAAAAAAATACATACTGTACCAATTGATTTAGATATTTTAAAAGTATTTTTGATAGTGTAAAAACAACTTTTTTTTTAATAAAATAAAATAATTGATTTTATACTGTGATTTTGATATATTTCAAATGCACACTTTCACAAAATTATGATAATTTAGTAACTATAATCAGTATACATGTACAGTAATATATTTGAAAAATTAAATTATTATTATTATTATTAGCACCGCGTCTTACTACCCATTCGGGTTATCCGCACTTACGCTAATGTGTAATGGTAGGGTGATTATGAGATAAAATGAAGGACCTACAGTTTAACGTGGAATCCGAACCACGGTGGCGGCCTGGCATTCCTCACATTCACAAGATGTCTTGTCAGAGGTGAAGGAAGGGTTTGGTAATCAGATAAATCTGTGCCGGGACCGAGGATTGAACCCCGGCCGCCAGCACAGAAGTTCGACACCTTACCCCTAGACCACCAGGTCACCCGAAAATTAAATTGAATTTGCAGTTTTGCTAGCTTTATTTTAAAAGTAATCTTGGTATTTTTACTATTATAGAAACTGGGTAAAATATAGCTCCCCCCCTATTATCCTCACTGATAATTCCTCAGCAAGGGCGTATAAAGAATGGCGTTAGAGGAGGTCCAGCCCCCCTGGAATTTGATGAACGCCCTTAAGGGGGTCCACATACATGTATATAGACTTTATTGTCTAAATGTACAGTAAAATGTTCTAACGTTCTAATTCTATTAGCTTTTCACGCCCTTGGCCTCAGTTGAAGTATCCATCCCGGCATCATACTCCCATCTTCTAGACCCCCTTAGTGGTGGTAAACCAGCTCCTCGACGCTCTCAGCCACAGTGTGACAAACATATCCTGACTAAATACAAACATCCCCGTTATATTAATTACCCCCACATTGACAACATACGTAGTCGACATCTGGATCGCGTTGTCCCAAGTGCAGGATTATTGGTTTTACAGGCGCCGGGTACAATTGGGGTCATTAACTCCTAGGACCACACCTAGGGTGCAGAACTTCTACGATTAAAATCGGTCTCAAACCATAATGTGGAGAAGGGGAAGTGAGGGGGGGGGAGGGAGGGGACACTTGAAATATTAAATTTACATAGATACTTTTCCTAACGCGAGAAGTTTATTAGCACATGGTATCGCCCATGAAGGGTGACAAAAATTACTCGTATGTCAACTGTTTTCGCACCACGTGAAGACAAGATCAAGAAACTTTTGCCTCTGCCAGATTCAAATCAAAATATATCTGAAGTTCTTGGGAAAAACATATCGCCCTGTTTTGTCCTCAGTCCCAGGTAATCTGAGGGGGTTGGGCCTAGTATAACGCCCTGTTTGTCCTCAGTCCCAGGTAATCTGAGGGGGTTGGGTATAATGTATCGTCATATTTTCCCACGATCCCAGGTAATCTTAAGAGGCTGGGCATAACATAACGCCATGTTTTCCCAAATTCTAAGGCCATCTTAGGTGGCCGAGCATAGCATTAATGAAATGTTAATAATTATTATTTTCACTAACCACCTACCTCATGACATGTATTGCTTTGTCCAAGTAAAACTTGTGTCCAACCAGTTTAGGGGGATGCATGGTCTAAGGCGCTACTCTCGAAGTAGACTAGACTGCCGATGACGGTGAGATCGAAGCTAGAATCTCGGTCGGGTGTACTGAGGGTGGTTTTTCCATTCTCCCTCCACGCACTTACTATACATAATACCTTTCTAATCCATAAAACCACTATCACAATCAGTATATAAGCTTATAACCCGAACTGGCAGTAAAACGCGGTGCTAAAAAAAACCTTCATATTTTTTGAGCATGTGATTGCATCGTTAACTCCAAATGGCTTTTAGAATAGAATAGAATAGTTTTAAAATAAATACACTTAGGGGGTCACTCCAAATATCTCCCATGGGTATTAATGTGATATATTAAACACAAACCATTTGGCTTTAAACTGTATGCATACACGAATTATGGCTTATATTATATCCAATTATATTTCATATTTAATAATTATGTCGATGTATCGCATGACAGTAAAGAGCATAACCAAGGGTCAACATAAAAGTTATTCTATTTTATTTCTAAAAATGTTATTTAAATTTTGATTTAAAAATTACAAAATAAGTATTCAAACTACCAGGTTTGTAAAGGTACACTTCGCCTCTAATATTAAAGCTAGGATAGTGTTTATTCAAGTGATATATAATAGATTTGGAGGGGGGGGGAAGAAATGTATAATTTAACATAATGGATGTTTTTTAATGAGGTTTGATTAATATTAATAAATAAACAATCATCAGTGAATTCAATTAAGTGAAAAATGGTAGCTTGGACGTGGAAATTGAACCCAGGACCTTCGACTTCAAGTGCCGATGCTCTACCACTCAACCATACTGATTCATCTAATCATTTTCCACTTAGGGCCCGTCCTTAATTTAAGTAAGTTTTTTTGTGTGGGTAGGAGGGAGGTAGGGTTTCAGTACCTTTTAAAAAAGTTTCTTACGAAGGGGAGAATTGGGGTCAGAGTATTTCTTACGTAGGGATTATTTTTATCAATGTTTGTGATAAGACAAAATCTAAAAAAAAAGTCAGAAAATTCTAAATTATATCTTTTTCATTAATTGGCTAAACCCACTTTAATCAATAATTTTTAGTGATTTATAGAAACAATTATTGAAAAGTAGACTTCATATTTTGCCACTTTTACCCAGCCTCGTGTCTAAAAATAATTAAAAGATTAAAATAATCTAATATAACAAATCGTACAAATTTACGTAAGCTAGAGGGGGGAAACGAAAAATCTTCCGAACCCTTACGTAGGAGAGTAGAAAGGGGAGCGGGGGCTCAAAATCATGAGAGAAAAAAAGCCTTACATAATTCAAGAACGACCTCTTTTTAATTTGATTCAGTTATCAGGATGATCCTGTAGATAACCATCACGTATCAGTTTGTGACACACATCAATTGAGTTGAATGGAATCAAATTAATCCTTTTTTTTTTGTCACCGCGTCTTACCTATTTCAGGTTGTACGCATATATGATAATTACTGTAATGGGGTAGGGATGAGAAACGGAGCATTTTAGTGGTAATATACCCACATTTGCGTGGAGGGAGAATGGAAAACCATTTAGGAAAAACTATCCTCAGTAGACACAACCAGGTTTCAAACCCGGATCTGCCCATCTTTAGCAGGCTAATCTAACACGATAGTGACTCCTTGGACCATTCGATCACTGAAGTTAGGAAAACAAAATAGTCAAAAATGAGAATACAGAAAAAGACTCACGGTATGAAAATGTTTGTTTGTGTCAACGCGCAGTACATCAAATATATATATATATATATATATATTTTATTTCTAAACTTGTGGTTTGTCTGACGCTAAAAGAAACTGCTACTTCCTGGCCTCCCCGCCAAACACTGTCACGTCTCACGTGTAAGACACAGGATGAGAGCGATGTAAAGGTGTGCACTGACCCGCTTCCTGTGCGGCGATACTCCATCCTCCTCCGGTGTCACTCCTGACTTGAACTTCTTCATTTCTCGTGCGTGAGGGGAGGGTTTGTGAACCCAGGACCGGAGGGGGCAGAGAGAGAACGCTCTCTCCTTACACACCTCGTTCCCCTTGTGAGAGTATTACCGGCAGCTGCTCGCTAGACGCACCTGCGGATCAGACAATCAACCACACGCAGTCACTACACACACCACACTGCGCAGGCAGTCACTACCTTACTAGTTACACACCGTCGCTTCTTCGCTCTTCCCCTCTTGTCTTTGTATGGCATATGGAAGATAGGCCTCGGCCGGGGTTGAGAGTCTTTCGACTCTCGGACATCACCGCGATGGTAGCCGAGGTACACTCGGATTTTAATCAACCTTAAATAAGTTAATAAAACTCTTTTTATATATTTATTAATAAAACAAAGAGTTTTACTTTCATGAGCGTTGAAAAATATCTACCGCACGCAGAAGGCTGAAATTTTAAAATTAGTAGCCCATGGGGACAAACATATGTACCACAAAGCCGGAATTTTAAAACTTTGATTGTATTTTCTTGAATTTATTAAAAACTTCTTTAGAAAAAAAAATCCGTCTGAAGCAAAGAGAGTGTCCCGGTGCAACAACGCCGGGTGTTTCTGATAGTCTCTTATCATTTATATATTAGTATAGCGATGTTTGAAGCTTCAAAATGTCGACGTCCATGGTTCGAACCTTCTTCGTTCAACTTTGACACTCATATTAGCCCTCGCATTTTTGAAGAAAGAAGAAAACTTTGATAAATCATCAACAGATTTGAAGCATCTCACTAGATATGACATATTTCAACATATAATCAATTTTAGAAAAGCTACTAAACAATATTTTAACAGTTATCACCGATAAGTGATTACATTACATCTATAACGTAAGCATAGATAAACTCAGATATATCAGCATAAAATAATAAAATGTGCTTTGTTTATTTCTATAAATGTTTCTATCCACCCAGATGCACTTTATGGATCATTTAAAAATTTAAAAGTACTATCCTTAAGCTTAGAACTATATTTAACATAAATGAAATAATCAAATAAACCTTTTATTTACACATATAAATTACGTTTAATCAATCATCAGTGAGCATACTGATAAATAAGTCAGTCTCGTCTGATCTAGTTTACCGGTGACGGAGAAGTCGGGGTTTGAATCACGATTGGGTGTGCGGCAGTTTTGTTTTTTTAAATATCTTAAATTGTGCCCCACTCATCCTCTACGGTAGATGCGGTTACGTTTCCTCTAAATCCCACCCACCTCATCTCTACCACATTTAGTGTAAACACGCAACTAAGCCGGACGGGTAGTAAGACACGATGCACAAACATTTATACCTATTTTCAATTTCACTGCTGCGCTCCCATCCTTTTGCAACCGGACGGGGGGTGGGGGGGGGGGATCTTATTAAAATCCGCCTTTTTTCGTACTGTGTCCTTAGAGGAGCGTGAGTTACGAGTGTTCCAGAACGGCTGTTAAGTAACCCCCATCGCCCGGCCCGGTTATCTTCCTACCGATATTCAGCTGATCGTGATTTACGATGTTACGAAAAAAACATCTGTTACGAACCAGTGAATGTCGTAACAGTTCTTGTAAACATTATAAACAATTCTGGTGAGTTTGTTTATAAGCACACATTTTTCTCTTTATTGGTTGGTTTATTGATATTTACCGTGACTCATTGGTGAACTCAGAAATCTACTTTATATGGAAGGGAGGGAAGAGGGGTGAAAGGGGAGGGGGCAAAACCATAAGTATATCGACGTTATTATTTCTATGTGTTTTTACCAATTGAGATTTGTAGAGGCAATTTTAATTTGTAGGAACAGCGTGCCTTTTAAATATCAAGTCTTGAGTTTGTTCTTGGAAAGGGCCCCTCCCTTTTCCTATCTAGGTTCACTCTGGGTGAGAATTTATCAATTATATTATATAATTAATAGAGTTTAAAGAGATAAACGCAAACAATTTTCTGTAATATAGAAATAGAGTAAAAATATTGTTAAAACTTATATAATACTAATAAGTGGTTGGTTAAGATTAAAGTGAAGCTAACAAACACTCAAATACACACACACCTCAATATAGCGACTGAGCTACCACACACACGTTATTCGAATTCAATTTTAATTTCTTTATATCGTTGGTTAGGATATTCCATTAACGAGAAGTTGAAACAGTGAAATAATAAATAATCTTAGTAGTGATTAGAATTATGAAGAAGAATAAATTAAGTTGAGCTTTCTTGGGACTTGTGAGCAAGCTCGTGTAAGCCGGTTCACGAAAGTTGAAACTTAAGTCGATTCGCGATTGGAGTGGTGTTAACTAACAGCTAGCAGAAGATTATTATTGCAAACATTGGTTGAAAGTCACTAATGTGGAAATAGGTAGTATTTTATTAGTATTAATACATTACCGATAAAAAAGTGTTAATAAATGCTTCTAATAATACTTCCTTGAGGATTACTGTATAATTGGGTTTTTCGTAACTCATTGAAAGAACAAAATAATATATTAATAAATCTATTATTGTGGTTTTTTCTTTTGTGGTTGTGGCAACAAGATATATCATAGTGTATGAAATAATAAATTAAAAAGTTTTATATTCAACCTTGAATATTCTTATGAATGGGAACCATAAAATAAATGTATTTTTATAAACAAATACGCATTAACATATCCAAACACTGTTTGTATGACGTCATTAACGGTCTTCATTTAGTTTGGTTCGCCATCTTAATTTGTGAAACGAACACAACCTTTTAGAAGCTCTCATTTGAAAACTTTTCTTTAGGTGAACCAAAGACGCTACGAAAAAGAAACGCCCAGACGGTTATTTTTATAAGCTCGTATTTTAATAATGTAAAAAAAGTTTAAAGAAAGACATCATTAAAAACAAATGGTTTGTTGTGAAAGTTTTGACTGCCAAAAGTAACACCTCAACAAATTATATCATATGGTTTGACGATTGGATACATGAGAATATATCTGATACCTTTTGCTAGCTGTCACTACCACTTCAGAAGCGAATAGACTTTACCAGTATTGGGTACAGCGTCTTGTACAGCCTTTCCCACGATCTCACGTGTGCTGAAGCTCAGTACGGGAATAGTTTCAAATTGCAGCTGATGGAGAAAAACGCAGCAGTCTTCTATACTGAACACCTTCCTACACCTCTGACAAGACATCTTGTGAATGTGTGGAATGCCAGGTCGCCACCGTGGTTCGGATTCCACGTTAAACTGTAGGTCCTTCATTTCATCTCACAATCACCCTACCATTACACATTAGCGTAAGTGCGTATAACCCGAACGGGTAGTAAGACGCGGTGCTAATAATAATATTAAAGGGACACCAGGTGCAATGAATATAGGGATCGAACGAACAAACTTTAGGCTGGTTAAAAACATCCATTTTCCATCCTTAAAATTATTGTAGTGTGCATACACAATTTTATATTTCGTGTTTTCTTTCTAATTCGAACTGCAAGCCTCTTCTGCCTCTTCTTGTATCATACCAGCCGTGTTTTCTTTCTAATTCGAACTGCAAGCCTCTTCTGCCTCTTCTTGTATCATACCAGCCGTGTTTTCTTACAAGCTATAGTGAGTGAGCTTCATAGCGGCTCAAGGTATCTATCGGCGCTCGTGTCGTCGCGTTTTTCAACCATTTTCAACTCATGGCATAATGAACAAGACGCTAAAATTGTCAAGTCACAACATCCGTTTTTTTTTAAGGAGAGATTTTAATGTTGAGTTTAAAAGTTCAATAGCTAAACGTCTAATCATTGTGTTATTTTTAAAAAAAATTAATGTTGTTCTTGGATATAAAAATATTTATTTTTTATTACTCAAATGTCTTATCTTCCCCCAAATTTCCGCGGAACACCGGTTGGAAAACTCTGTCCTAAAGGGTCGATGTTGAGTGACCGTGCGGGGTATTATTGAGAGTTGGAATCCAATAGTTTTTTTCATGATGGTCAGCGAGTGTAGAGTTTGTCGTATCTCGTAGCCAAGTTAGTCTGTTCTAATACGGAGAAATACTAGTATGTAGTTTTTAAAGAGACATAATTATGTCTATAACATTATATATTAGGTCCATCATTTTGTCTGCACTGGGGCTATATTATTTTGATCACAGCGTGTTGATACCCACTCGGGGCTTTACGCTTATGTACTAATTAGTGCTAGGAAGAGTAAGGTTGAATTTGGAGTAAATGTGCACACATTTGCGTGTAGAGAGTGAGTGAAAAACCATTCAGAGAAGAACCACCCTCAGTACACTCGAACGGGATTCGAACCCCAATATTCCGTCATTGGCAGTACATTATATTGCGAGAATGACACCTTAAAGTTAAGACTATTCGACCACCGAAAATGGTTTGGGCCGTAATTATGACTGGCTCTACAATCCAAAGAAAACTGTCATTGACAATTTTAAAACTTTCTGCATTGTGTGCTCCAAAAGTAACAATTTCCAAGCAAGGGATAGCGCGCTACTAATATTTAGTCCAATAACCTTTATAAAACGTCAAAATCTCAAAGAATTAGATTAAAAACTAACATAAGGGGTAATATTCTTTAAGTTGAAAAATGACACATGTACACATGAATCGAACCCGGGAGCTTTGGTTTAGTACGCCAATGCTCTAACCACTGAACTATCCAGAAACCATCCCGTGCCCATTGTCATTCTTCACTCATATTTTAAGGCAGATTCTGTGATGGACGTGCGGAAATCGTCAATACATATGAGTGATCAATTAATATCACGAGCTATCAGCTTGTCTATTTAATCCATCATGAAACGCGCATTCGTACAGTTCTCATTGTACAAATGGCAGCTTAGAGCCTTACCGAGTCGAGGATGGCTGCGTTATCTGATGCCTCGTGATCTTAATTGATCACTCATATGTACAATACATACCTGACAATTTCCACACGTCTATCAGATAATCTACCTTAAAATATTAGTGAATAATAATTACCCTGGGTACGGAATGGTTTCTGGATAGTTCAGTAGTTAGAGCATTGGTGTACTAAGCCAAAGGTCCCGGGTTCGATTCCCGTGTCCAGGTGTCATTTTTCAATTTAAAGAAGATGATATTTAAATACGGCTATAACAGTAATTAACAATTTTAACAGCTTGGCTAATTAATCCATACTATAAGGGAGATTGGATGATAATTTTAAATAAATCTCCAGAAGTTATTCACTTGAAAGGAGGATAAGATACCACATTGCCCCTCTTCGGTGTTTGAGTGGTCTAAGGCCTCACTCTCGCAATAAACTGTACTGCCGATGACTGGGAGACCAGGGTTCGATTCCCGGTCGTGTGTAAAGTTGAAATTTCCCCCTAAATTATTTTCCACACTCTCTCCACGCAAATGCGAGTATACGTCCTCTAAATTCAACCTTCCTCATCCCTAACACACTAGCGTAATTAGTACATCTGCGTATAGCCTGAACGGGTACTAAAACTCAGTGCTGTTTGTATAAACATTGCTGTAGAGCGATCCCCGATACATCCAGTCGTGCTCGAACCACGTACCTATTAGTACTACTTTACTCCACGCAATCCATCATCACCGGTAGAAGCGAAATTATTATAACTTGATGGATTGCAGACACGGCTCTGAGAGCGGGAGGTCGTTTATTATCACGTGGGCGGATCGGTTGAACGTGGTTTATTTGTCACCGGCGGAAACTACGAAACGTGTGTGTCATCAGCATCTTATCTGCAAACCACCACACATACATGGTAAGCCACTTAGATGGCGTCGACAAAGATATAATTCACTTTCATTTGTTATCTTTTTGCATTTTAGTTCCAAGGGTAATATAAACAATTAGTATAATGAATTATTCGTTTACCCTTAGAGGGTTGTCTTCCTTGACCCAGGTTCATATTTAAGGTAGGTTAAATGGGCTTTTTGGAATTAAAAAAAAAGTTTTTTTTGGCTCTATAGGTTGAAGTGATAATAAGATTAAAAAAAATTAAAAATATATTTCTTACTCTATTAATTTTAATCTTTTTCTGATAAAATATTACTTACTAATGGCATGTGTGGCGAACGAAATATATTTCAAACTGCGATTTTCAAAACATAAACACCAAAAGCCACCCTTGAGTGAGGCCACACAGGGCCCTGCGCTTGCTTAGGTGGCATAGGGAAAAAACAAGCTAGTGAATAGGGGGAACGGGGTATTTAATTGTGCACTCTTATCGCAGGCTTCCTGTATAGGCGATCTAGCAAATATTGTCAGAGTATAAAAACAAATATAAACATAATCATGCGGTTTGTTTTATTGAAAGAGTGAAACGAGCTCTCCCTTTTAACTCCAACTATTTGCATTTGTCTGTCTGTGGTGGATATGTCTCATGATAACTCTTGAACAGGTGACGTGGTGGTCTAGGGGTAAGGTGTCAGACTTCTGTGCTGGCGGCCGGGGTTCAATCCTCGGTCCCGGCACAGATTTATCTGATTTCCAAACCCTTCCTTCACCTCTGACAAGACATCTTGTGAATGTGGGGAATGCCAGGCCTCCGCCGTGGTTCGGATTCCACGTTAAACTGTAGGTCCTCCATTTCATCTCACAATCACCCTACCATTACACATTAGTGTAAGTGCGTATAACCCGAACGGGTAGTAAGACGCGGTGCTAATAATAATAATAATAATAATAATAATAATAATTATAATAATAATAAATATTCAAGGTAAGCTTCGGAGTAAATGGGGTGAACATTACTTTAATCGTTCAATCCAACGCCTGTCGACCGTCTTCTTATCGTCCAGTACTCTCCCCCGTGGTTTAGTGGTCAATGATCCTGGCTACAAACTTGCGGGTCCCAGGTTTGATTCCTGGATAGTATCTATCATTTCACCTCATCTGTACATGGAAACAAGCTCCACTGAAAGAATGTACAATTAGTACAGTACATCACGAGATTAATCATTCAGCACTAAGCTAAATACAATATTTTAAATCAGCATCAATTCAGATGATTTTATTGACAAGCCTTTTTATTTTCAAAAATATATAACTAAGAAAGCCCTAAGAAGAATTATTTACAAATTTGTAAAATATTACATCTTTAATATATAGGTTCTGTTTAATACTTGACCATTCATCATGACTGTCTGTACCGATCTTGGTTATGTGATAGCTATCAAACGTGTGAGCCAATTTAAACGAATCTTGGCACTTGGCGGGGAGATTCTTTGAGCCTAGGCCACAGACAAGTAAGAAACAGACTCTCAACCTTACGGGGGTTTCGCTGCGCTCCTTTTGCCAGCTTGAGTTCTTCAACACTGGGTTTTGCTAGTGTAACTGCTGGGTGATGATAGGACTAACCGCAGGTTGGCCGACCATTTTAACCTGGAGGTTGAGGGTCTGGGTATATTATTTGTCTGTGGCCTAGGCCAAACGATGTATAATGTATATACATAGTTTTTTTTATCTGGTTATACATTTCAAAATAGCAGTTAATTCTAGAGTGATTACTGATTTGAATTCATAACTCTAAGCAATCGATCGAATAGCTTGGGTGTTTTTTTAATACATATATTGCGAGACTGGATTATTAAATCGTGTGGACAACGGTTATTATATATTTATATATTGTACTAGTGAATAAATCATTTATGTCTCACTTAATCGCCAAATAATAATAACAACTTCACATCCAAGGAGAAATTCTAGAATATAATTCAACTTTTAATCCAAAGAGAAATCTTATGACTGATAACAATAGGAACAAGTAGTGAACGAACTCTATTGTTCACAGGACTAATAGTATTTAAAATTATAGATTTATTATCTACGGTTGGAATAAAAATTAGTATTTCTTAATTCTTCCAAGATATAAGTTTACAATAGAGACAAGATAGTTGTGTCCACGCATGTAATCAAACGTTATCAAAAAGGAGTTTTGTATGATATACAGTCTCCACAATGTCATATAAGTGAGTGAATTTCAGGTATTTAATATAGAGGATGATATTTAATTATTGATTACAAAATTGAATATAAATATTACTCATAGCAAATAACGGTAAAGTAAATTAGATTGGCTATACCTACTATAGGGGTTTGCGAAGGTCACTTTTTAAATGTGAAGCAAAGTCGAATCCGAAGCTTGAAACTTACGAAGATAAGTCAAAGTCGGAGTTGACTATAAAGTTGTTGTTTTTGGCACGAAACACTAAGTTTATAAACATCCATGACATGAATCTAGCTAAGGAGAAAGGTGTAGAAAAAATAGTAATAAAGCCCACCATATTACTATATGCTGACATAACTAAAATTGTCTTTGTTTACGGTTTGATGTGAATTAATCACTAGTCGGTATTAAAATACTATTTAACAACTGCTTTTAAGATATTTCAGATCTGTTTTTAATATATTTAAGTTCTCTTCTTCCTTCGAATTGTTTTATAAATGCTAAGGTTATTGAGGGTGTCAAAAGTCGAAGCGGAGGGGTATTGACCTTAGAGTTCGACAATTTTGAAGCTTCGCATACCTATAATAAACTACAAAGTACCCAATATATTCGCACCACTTGAAAACGTAACAGAGGTCCTCATATTCTGGTCCATATGTAATGGAGCCGGTTCTCAAACGACTTGTGCGTGTCCCAGTATGCTGAATAAGGCCGGTCGCCCACCAATTAGACAAAAACATTTTGGTCATATGACAGTCCAACTAAGAATTTTACACGTTGTTTAAATCAGTTGCCGCACACCGAACTAACTTGTCATAGGACATCGAACATTTGTCCGATGAAGTTCCGTGTTGGGGGCCTAATTCTGTCCGATAAGATTTGCTTGTCTGACAAAACCTTCCCTGAAGAAGGTCATCCTATTATTAATAAGTTAAATTATTATTATTATTTGTTTTTTGCTTACATTAATCTTATGAGAGATCTCTAGTTTGCTGTGATGCTTTATCTATAGTTTGTGTGAAACTTCCTAATCTTGTCTTCAATTAACAAACGAAGACAATCTAAAGTTTATAAACTCATAAGGGTAAATTTTTTAAAACTTCTTTACATACTCTCTCAATTTATTTAAAAACACTCTCTTTCTTTGTACAAAGCTTGCACCCAACACTTTCCTTGTCTGGCCTCTTCTTCTTCCAATATCAGTAATAAACAACTACTAAAAAGTAAAAGATCTATATCATTGTCACATGACGCCATGACAGTAACTGGGCTTGAATTTTGTCCGGCCTTTTACACATCATCGTCGCTCCCTGGGTCTAACAATTTGTCATATGACACCATGGGACGTTTTGTCAGATTGGTGGGCGACCGGCATAAGTATATGCAACCTGACATGAATGGGGAGTATGCTGAACACTTGTGTGCAACTTGACACGGATGGAGAGTATGTTGAGCACTTGTGTGCAACTTGACACGGATGGAGAGTATGTTGAGCACTTGTGTGCAACTTGACACGGATGGAGAGTATGTTAAGCACTTGTGTGCAACATGACACGGATGGAGAGTATGTTGAGCACTTGTGTGCAACTTGACACGGATGGAGAGTATGTTGAGCACTTGTGTGCAACATGACACGGATGGAGAGTATGTTAAGCACTTGTGTGCAACTTGACACGGATGGAGAGTATGTTAAGCACTTGTGTGCAACTTGACACGGATGGAGAGTATGTTAAGCACTTGTGTGCAACATGACACGGATGGAGAGTATGTTAAGCACTTGTGTGCAACTTGACACGGATGGAGAGTATGTTAAGCACTTGTGTGTGCAAACTGCTGGCTAGAATGAGAAATGTGTTAAAGATAAGCTCAGAGATTTAGAAACAGTTTAGATAATAAACAATCCATTGTATTGATATTGTTTTCTCCAGGATGCACCCACGTTGAGAAAGAGAGTGGAAAACCATCAAGTAAAAACCGCTGAGTATCCGACCGGGATTCGAACTCCAATCTCTTCGTCATCGGCAGTCTAATGCAAGGCGATAGTGATGCCTTAGACCAGCCCTGGCCAAATTACGTAGTCACGTATTTTTATACGGCCTGCAAGGTATAACTATTTATCTAAGAGAAAAAGAAAGTGCTAAGGATACCTGAGTTAAATATATTCCCTTGGGCGAACATACAATTACTATTTAACACACCGATCGATGCACATTTATAAGCAGTTTTAAGAGTCTCAAATGTTAAATTTATACCTGATATTAAATAATTTATTAAATATATTTAAAAAATTACATTGGTCTTAAGTTTTGTTTTATTGGAGCGTCACTTATTTAAAACAAATGGTCTTTCTTTTTATGTTGGCTATGTTTTTTTTAAATAATAAATTGCGTCTGCTGAAAAATCGCTTTATATTTGATGGCCCTGTCTTATATTTAAATTTTTAAAGCGTCTCTTATCCAGTAGATATGCCTAGAGGACTGCCTTACATCATTCTACCACAAAAGCGAGTTTTCAAGATTCTTCCTACCAAAATCCTAATATAGATAAGCTATGAAGCAGGAAAAAAAAAATCATCTTAATAGTGTGCTTCCAAGAAGCGGGGGCGACTGATTGCAGACAAAATATTATGTTACTCGTATTTTAAAACATGGCTCACGACAAATAGAAGGCTCAACTTATCTACATATCCCCATAAAATAAAATTTTTGTTTTATAGTTTATAAAAATGTAACAAGATGAAATTAACACATTTTCAAACCCGTTACACTCGACATGTCATAGTAATGAGATTACAATGAATGTTTAGAAACATAGACCCGTCATTTCTCAAACAAAGAGTAACATTTTTAATAGGGTCATGACAGAAATTTTAAAGATAATTGAAGATTTTTTGTAGGTTTTAAAACTTCATTATTGCAATTTTTATAAGAAATACCGCGATGTCCGTTCGAGTAGGCGATGCCCTTAGTATTAATTACAGTGGAGTTATATCGTCTATCCAAAATAGAAGCGTGTCTAAACTTACCAACAAGTATCTAGTCCCAGCTTTAGTATCACAACTCGCAACTCTATAGAAGTAATAATCTAGAATGTATATCGTTTATGTATTCTTTATCTTAGATAGATTTGTTATCAGCTCTGGATTTGATGACGATATGGACTATTGAAGATGATTAGAGATCAAACCGCGAATATACTTACCATTCATTTTCTAATACCTGGTGGTGAATATTTTTTTTTTTGGGGAAAGTACTTTACATACCCTAGCCTACCTGGATCCGGTCTTAAACCCAAGGGGTTATAAATATTGGAAACTTTTTCTGGACCAGGGATGGGGGAACCATGGCCTTTCCACATATTTGGTCAATTAGGTTTATTTATTGTTAAAAAAAATCGTACATTCTCAAATGGTGTGTATTTTTATCAATTAAAATAAAGTTTTTTAAAACACAATGTTAAGTAATTAACCACTCCTATCAAACTATGGCTGGAACACTAGATGGTGGCAACATTTTACTGTACATTATGAGTGTGTGTGGCCTTACAATGCCAAAAGGCTCCGTGTCTCTACTTTAAACAATCACCCAACAAAGTACTGGCAACACCCAAAGCAGCTTGACTTCAATCTTCTGTGGGGTCTGGAAGCAGTTATTTCCAATTCAACCCAAACAGTTTAGCAAGAGTAAGGAGGTGATATGAGGTTAAGGGGGGATACAAATTTCCACTTGTCCTTAACATCACCAGTTACAAATAATAATAATATGGAAAAAAATAAAGTGATAGTATTATTATTAGCACCGCGTCTTACTACCCATTCGGGTTATACGCACTTAAGCTAATGTGTAATGATAGGGTGATTGTGAGATGAAATGGAGGACCTACAGTTTAACGTGGAATCCAAACCACGGTGGAGGCCTGGCATTAAAGTGATAGTATAATTTAATGTTTTGCTCATGTATGATTGAAAACAATTTAAATAACAATATCTAAATGTGGTTATAACCATAATTGGCAGCTTGTTTTATGAAAGTACCAATTCTTTAAAATTAGAATGTCCTCAAATTAATCACAAAGGCATTTAAAAGTTGAATAGAATTTTTTTAACCTGTACAAAATAAAACACAAGAAAAAAACACAGCAGAACCCAACTCACTGACTGGGACATTGATGTGTTGAGAGAGCAGGTCAAACATGACAAACTCAAAGAGTCTTTCACATGCAGATTAACCAAGGTTTTAGATACACAATGCTCAATACAGGAATAGCTGCAAGGTGCATTTAGTGTGCGCTTCACTCGACAACTGTGAAATTGAGATAAGTGAATTTTTTTTAATTTAAAAAGTTATTTTAAGATTTTTTGTATTAAAAAAAATATATATTAGTATGGCACCACTGGTCTCAATTCCATTGCTTTCTAATGAAGACTAAATAACACTGTACTTGAGATGCGGCACCTGATTCAAAATGTATTATCTACCTGAGTTAAACTTTATTTGTAAGGTGAGAGCTCCAGAACTCCATTGTGAAATGAATTTGTTAGCTCTCGCTATTGCAGAAGAATTCAAAACTTCGACTAAGAAGCACCACTCTAACACTATGCCATGTGATTCTCTGCCAGATACTATCCAGACAAGTTTGAAAGAGATGGGAGTTTTGAAAGCCTCACGGTAATTTTTGGACAGTGACCAACTAGAAACACTTTAAAGTCAATGTGATTCGAGAGATTGTTTGAGAAAATAGCAACAATTTATAAGAGTCTATACATATAGAACAGGTCATTATGAAAAATGACGACCAACTTTATGTATACTCCAATACTAAAGCAAAGTGAAAATTAACAAGTCAATTAACGCATCACTCTTGCAATATACTAGATTGTCGATGAAAGGGAAATTGGGGATATAATCTGAGTCGGGTGTACCTAAGGTGGTTTTTACACTCTCCCTCCATGAAAATGTGGGTATGCTTCCTCTAAATTAAACCTTTCTTATCCCCAAACCATTAGTGTAACGAGAAAAAATGCATACAATCTGAGCAGGTAGTAAGATGCAGTGCTAAAAATGATGATAGTAAACAGTCAATTATGTTAAGGAGCAAGCGGATGACTCTGTCCAGCATATAAAGAGAGATTGAATTTATGACCAGGCAGAGTGGGTGTGTCTGCAAGAGCTTTTACATACCCTTGGATAAACCAAAACTCACCTAGTTATAGTTGCCACTCAGATCGCTCAAGACACCCGAGATATCTTCTGGTTTGTCTTCAACTTGATTGTCAAATGGTTTAACCTCATTCTGCTCTCGAGTTACTTATACAAGTTTTGGAAACGTGCCTGCCTCTGGTTCCATGAACTTGATATCAGCCCAACCCCTTTGAAGTTGTAATAGTTGCTCAGCTCATTTGATAAGTTACAAAACCCAGTAACTATGACGAAAATAAAATATGTTCATATGAGTGAGATCTTGGTTGATGAAAAGCCATTCAATATTATTCCAAACTTTGTTGAGTTGATAAGAAGGGAACCAACCATGTGAGAGCCCACTATGATGGTTGCATGGTCTAAATCAGGTATATTCGACCCATTCCTGGCTGAGGGCTGCTTAAGTTCTTGGGGAATTGGCCGGGGGCCATTCATGAAACTTATAATATCCAATACTCAAATAAAGTTCACACACACACACAAACACATACATATGTAAGAATACCCACACCCACACTTATCCATCCATCTATACATTCATATATACATTTAACTTTGCGAATCTGGAAATTACATGAAAGTTAGCGAGCATTTACATCAGCTCAAATACCCTAATTTGTTGTTATTGATGCAATTTTAAGTACTTCAATTTGAACTGGTGGGCAGCACAGTACGTACTCGAGGGCCGCAAGTGGCCCACAGGTTGGGCATGCCTGGTCTAAGTTGTCATTCTCACAATAGCCTGGGACTGTCGATGACAGGGAGTTCGACTCCTTGCCGAGTGTACTAAGAGTGGTTTTTCCTAAACGGTTTTATACTCTTACTCCATTGAAATGCGGGTATACTCACTCGAAGTTCGACCTTCTTCATTCCTAACACATTAGAATAATTAAGGTGGATGGGGCAAAAACATTATAACCTCCATTGATTTAGATGAGATATTTTCAATATTTAAACATCTATAAAATCTGTAAATCTTGCTATAAAAAATATATTTATTGATATTACTAGTTATCCTCAAAATATGGACTATAAAAACCACTTATAGTTCTTGAAGTAAGCTACCAGAAATCAATGCTAACACATTTTTTCATAAAATTAGGGTTATCATGTTTTTACCCTGACCCTCTCAATTAGCACATAACACAAATGGTTAGTAAGATGCGATACTAAAAAAAATGGGCTGGGGTGAAGAGATTTCCTTTTCGCATAAAGAAGTTTCACATGTCTTCAGAAGTACAAAGATCATTTATCACAGGGAAGTTTTCTCACTTTATAATTTGTGTGGCAAATATTTTTCATATATAAAAAAGGTTAAAAATAGAAAATATTTTACAAATTGTTACATATAAGCCTATCTTTCACTTTGTTTACAAGTCGGGGCCAAGTCAGTAACCTTGCTGTTGTGTAGATTGGAATGTGGCATCACTTGGCAAAATATGCAACCCACAGGGATATTCTGTTCTTACCAGTATTATTTAATTTCAAATCACATAAAGCAGGGTATCTACTTGATGATAGTTTTAAAATTACAGTATATTTCCAGTACTTTTTTTTAAATTCTAGTATCTATAAAAGGCTACTAGAACCAAAGTATTCCTATTGCAAAAACATAAAATGAAAAGAAGTTNATATATATATATGTCCATGACAAATATTCTGTAATTATCTTAAAAATAAATTAAATTCTTTTGTATGGAACTAATGACTAAAAACCACACACATATACAGTATATTATAAATGTTTGACTGGCCTCCTAACTCCCCCCCCTCTCCCTCCCCGTTCAACAACTGTTGATTGGTCTCTCTGTCTGGCGATCAACGACCCTGGCTACTATTCTGGTGATCCTGGGTTTGATTCCTGGTGATATCATAGGTATTTTTCCCAGACGAGTAACTGTTCCTATGTTCACCCTGGTTTGGTTAGTTAATTTTAAGATGTTTAATATTTCCACACCTTCATAATCAATAGCATCATGTCATCTTATTGCAAGTGTGACAGGTAAAAAGCCTCCAAGGTATACCCTGGCTGACAACCAAACTGGATACTGCATCCCTTATGGTCAAATATACTATACACAGAGACACGCAAAATTCACATTTGTGATAATACTAATTTTTAAGTGAATTCTATTGTTTTCACATGAATAACATGAATTTGAGTGTTTTTTCCTCTCTAAATAAACACAATTTCTTTGTAAATGGGTAAATACTATGTCATGCAATATCATTTTCAACGTGGTGACACTGGCGATATATAATGCTATGCCAGGGATGCTGTTTATACGGAGAGTATAATTTTAAATAATTTTAAAGGCATAAAACAGATCACAGGATATGTGAGTGTTTTCACAGACTTAGAGCTGTTTTTTTTAGGTTAACATTAAAAATCACAATTTCTACTTTTACACATTACAATAATTAAATTTCAATTTATCGATTCTTTGTTTTCAGTCTTTAAAAGATTTCATGCTAGGTCCAAGCAAGAACATTAATAACATGCTTCGGTTGTCTCAAATAATTACACATAAAAAAAAAATTGTCAAAGCTTTCAACACAAAGTAATATTTTTAACAATAAATTTGAATTATAATAATATTTAGCACTGTGTCTTACTACCCGTTCGGGTTATACGCCTTAAGTACTAATTACGCTAATTGATTAGGAATTGGGAAGGTTGAATTAGAGGAAGTGAACCCGCATTTGCGTGGAGGGAGAGTGGAAAACCGTTTAGGAAAAACCACCCCCAGTTCAGTCGACCGAGATTCGAACCTCGATCTCCCCGTCCTCAGCAGTCGAGCTCAACACGACAAGCGCGTTAGCCAACTACACCACAGAGGCGGGTAATTTGAATTATAAATAAGAGAGAAAGAAAGATTCAGAATCTTCAATGAAAAGCAATAAAAATAAAATATTGAGTAAGAAAAACATATATGGACAGTAAGAAAATAATTGCAGTTAAAACATGATTAAAGATTAATAAATCAACAGCTATTTAAACAAAATTACTTTGTAGAATACAGACGAAAATTACTATTCAATCACAAATCATTTACCATTTTTGCATTCCATTTTTTAAAATAATTTACCTCTTCTTTCGTTTTATGCAGAACTGCAGTCTATATAAATTGATGGACATTGCCGAAGCCAACATTTTACTTAATATTAGCAAAGATACTTAATATTTTTCCAGCATCTGATTCAAAGTTAAAGTATATTCCAGTATCAAAATAAATTTGAAGTATATTTCCAGTAGGCCATTGGTAGACATCATTTAGAGGCCAAAGTGTAAATTCATAACTATGACTATGTACATTTTTCTTAGTTTTTAAATAACTAGTAAGGGGGGTTTAATGGGGTTTTAACACACCCTACCAAAATTTTCCAAAGGTTTTAATATGAGACTTAAAGATGGCCTTGTATCAAACTTCAAATAACTTAGAGCGACATTCACTTTTCAAAAAACTGCCAGGGAAGGATCACTTCAAATAGCTTCTCAAGTTATTTAATTAAAATAAAAAATTCCAGGTGTATACCACTCATGGCTTCTAGAGGCAATCGATTTAAAAAAATACCTGTATAAAGCCACTCTAAATAGCTTCTATATGCGCATATATTTTTTTAAATTCTTGTGAGGACCACTCCAATTAGCTTCTAAAGGCATTACATTTTCAAAAATGTGTTTGGTGAAGAGCACTTTCAATAAGTAAGGCATTTAATTTTTTTAAATCCAGGAAAGGGCCATTCTAAATAGCTCCTAAAGGCATCAGCTTTTAAAAATTTGCTGGTGTAAGGCCACTTTAAATAGCTTCTAGAGGCATCTAACTTTTTAAAATATCAGGGGAGGAACACACTAAATTGCTTCAAGGGGTAACCAAATTTAAAAAAAAAACTCTGGGTAAGGGTCACTTCAAATACATTTAAAGGAATCTAATTTATAAAAATGATAGTTGTGCGCTTCTTAAAATAGCTTTTAGAGACATTCAATTTTCAAAAATTTTCTGATGGAGACTAATTTAAAAAACCTCTAGGAGTATCCAAATTTAAAATAATGTAAGAGGATGCATAGCAATGTTATCAATAGCTTTTTAAAAGAGTATAGTCTTCAAAAATTCTCCAAACGAGGACAAATATATCTTCTAGGAGCATCCAATAGTCTAACAATAACTGGGAGAGAGAAGGGGTAGTAGGCCCCTAAAAACTTTTTGCTACTCCCCATCTCACACAAATAAAGTTCCAACATTACCGCATAAAATATTATTATTATTAGCACCGCGTCTTACTACCCGTTCGGGTTATATGCACTTACGATAATGTGTAATGGTAGGGTGATTGTGAGATGAAATGAAGGACCTACAGTTTAACGTGGAATCCGAACCACGGTGGCGGCCTGGCATTCCCCACATTCACAAGGTGTCTTGTCAGAGGTGAAGGAAGGGTTTGGTAATCAGATAAATCTTTGCCGGGACCGAGGATTGAACCCCGAATCCCAGCATAGAAGTCTGACACCTTACCCCTAGACCACCAGGTCACCCCGCATAAAATAACAATGTTCTTATTTCTTAGGGTTTAGTAATAAGTCCTAACATTATGTCAAAAGCTTTCAATTTTGAACCCTCCCTCCTCCAAAATTAAATTCTCCCTATGTCCATGGTTATATCTGTGCCCCTGTAGGCGGGTCATGTTAGATATAAAGCGCCACCCTACTCAAATATGTGTGAGTTCATTGAAGTTCAAATTTTTACTTGGATAATGAAGATGATTTTCCATGCAAATTTTTCACTGAGGTTTTACTATCCCCTTTCCATGCTAGTGCAGTTCGCTTCCACTTAATGTTCTTCATCCTTAATTCTCAGTGAAGTCACTAACAACAAATGTGTTTTATATACTAATTAAAAAACATACTCAAGGAACTGTTTAGTTTAGGTGAAGTAAAGCCTGAGTGTTTTGAGCAATTGTTCTAATTTTTAACAGTCTATGATATTTCAATTTTTTAATAGTTTGATCATGTATTAACAAAAACAACTTAAATGATATTAAGTTTAATTATTCACGAACTAATCAAAACTTAATCACTAGACAAGTCTTCAGAATTTAACTTGCTTGTAAGACTATTGTTTTTAGTAGTGTCCAATTGTTTATCAACCATCTGGACAGTCTCTTGCACTGCAACACTACAATTCGACGCCATTTTGCTAGTCAAATTCTCAGTATCAACATCTGGGGCCCAGGAGGGGCCTGCGGTAGGTTCAGAGAGACCCCCTTCGACTTCACCAGAATGTTCTCTCATGGGAGATGCCTGAACCTCATCTCCAACTTTGTCCTGGGAAGATGGATTTTTCACAAACACTCGTGACATTAAAAGACTCTTCCGTGTTTTACACACGTATCGCAGTTGCTTGTCCGGCACCTTACTAAACACTGGGTCATGCTGCGGTGTCGAGGTATCTTCCTCAAAAAAGAGAGCTGTCCCTGGGATATCTCTGTATTCCCCTAAAAACACCTGCAAAAAGCACCCATTGTTTACACACATGAGAACTATATACTCACTTTCTTGGCGGTGTTTTAAAAACATCTGCAGCAATCAGAGATGTGGGGTTAGAGTCAGAAGCAGTTTTAGGTGGAGTATGTAAAAATGTACTGAGTCAGACTCTGGCTCCAAAATAAAAGCTTATAGCCTATTATTATAACAATGTATGATAAATATGTAATTTTAATCTTATACTGTTTTTATTTTTAGAAAAAATATTTGTAGTTTTGAATGACAAATTTTATTCAAATATAAATTCACAATGTCAAAGAAGATTCCCAAGAAGTCATTTGTATTGGAGAATTTTACTACAGTAAATTTGTTATTGCTAATTAATATACACTAGCCATTTATGAAGGAGTCAGAGTTGGAGTTGGACAGTAGAACAATAGAGGTGTCGAAGTTGAAAGCTTGGCGTACCAACTCCACAGCTCTGAGAGCAACATTCCCATTATATGTAAGTTAAGTATTATACTTAAAACAACTCATTAGAATATCAACATAGTAAATGTGTCCTAACATGTATACATTTATGGGTGCTGTATTGAAGTTTGTGGAATGGTATCACCAATATGGCAATGTGTTTTTGGACCATACTGTGGTGTTAATGGTAATAAAACCTTGCTTTCTACAAGGAGAATTTGTCAACACGGAAAGTCATATTTTTTGAGACAGGAATTAAATTTTACAGGTGGATTTCATGTCTAGGGGAGCAACCATAAATGCCGATTTGTATTTTGAAGCTCTAAAAAGCTACATAGCACTGGGCAAAACCCAACGACAAGGTATACTGTCAAGCAGGGTGGTTCTACTGCATGAGAACACCTGCCCACACGTTGCCACCAGCACATTTGTACTGTTCTATGAGTTTCGCTGGAAGGTTTTTGACCACCATACAGTCCATACAGTCTGGACTTTGTACAAGTGATTTTACCATGTTTTTTTCACCTGAAGCAATTTCTGGGTGGCAAACGCATAAGAATTGATAAAGAAGTGAAAAAGACTGTCACAGACTGGTTGAATGGACAGGCAATGAATTTATTTTACATTTGCCTCTAAAATGTTTGTTTCACACATCCGAATGTTATATGATTTCATATTTTCTGTTTTAGCAATATAGGATATTTACATTTTTTTAAATACCTAGCCTAATTCAATTCAGGTTTTCTGTATGATCCACCAGATTAGACTCAATTTAAAATGAGTAACTTACTTATAATTACAGTATTTCCATTATCTTGTAACCTAATTAGTTTAAAATCCCTCCTGATTGTAAGGTAAGCCTATTTCTTCAAAATTCTTACCCAATGTTCCTAATTTTTCAATTTGAAGAATCCAAATCTATTTGTTTTGTTTGATTTTTTTCTCTCAAATTACATTTTTAAGCCCTATTATGTCCAAATTAAGTTTGGAATAATTTTTGTAGTAAATGTACAACCTACCTACACTGTTTATTTTGTTTTATATAGTAGGTAATTTAAGGTGTTTGGCGTAATAAATTTTTAATAGAACTAGGAAATGTAACACATGCATACCCTAGGTAGTTACAGGCATCCTTCAACCTTCACCCCCTTTCCGCCGTAAAGTTGAATGGCATAAATTTTCATATCAAATTGTATCTAAGTTCAAAGTGTACCTCAGTATCATAATTAATGACAATAGATTAAGATAATGATATATTAAAAAACCTAATTGTGAGACAGTTTGACCTTTAAGATCTTCTTTCTACTAATTGCCCCTGTGGTTTAGTGGCAAGAGAAAATGACCCATGAAATATAGTAGGTCTACTCTTTTTTGTTTTATTTTAGTTTAGGTGTCAGAGAGAATTAATAATTTTGTACCCAACCTGATGTCCAATCTGCAAAACAGGTTTGTCTCCATCTGCACCAACCAATTTGAAGATAAACGGTTCTTTCTTAAACAACTCAGAGTCTAGAAGCCCATCAAACTCCAGATAAACTAAATGTTCCTCTTCTTCGCTGTCCGACATCATTCATTCTAATACAAATATTAATTTATAAACACAAATAATAAATTATCACCATGTCTTACTGCTTGTTACTTAGGTTATATGTGTATATATTATAATGGGGGGGAGGGGGGAATTAGGAAGGCAGTATTTTAGAGGTAGGCCTGCCTAATCTACTCCCATTTGTATGAAAGGAGAAAAGGAAACCATTTAAGAAAAACCACTCTCAGTTGACCTGACCAGGATTCAAACCTCAATCTCATCATCAGCAGGCCAATCTAATACGAGAATGACACAGTAGACCATTTGGCCACTGAAGTAGGTGGATCTATTTTTAATTTAGTTACAAGTTGTATACTAATACAATCAGTTGGTTCAGAAACTGCATGTTAAAATCCTCGAATAAAATTTCAAAAAAGTCTTGTTACATCTTCATAAGGCTGCAGAGAGCCATCATATTTCTAATCTATATTTCCATTATTTTTTTTATAATAACTAGAATAGTGAATGTATAATAATACAAATAAGATTTGGACCAATAATTTGAAGGATCTGATTTTTTGATACCTGTCACTATTTTAGTGTTTAGTCTTCTAATTACTCAAGACACCCACTTCAGTGGCCACATGGTCTTAGACGTCACTCTCGCAATTGACTAGACTTTCAATCACGGAACGATCGGGGGTTCGAACCTTGATGGGGTGTATTTAGGGTGGTTTTCTAAAATGGTTTCCTACTCTCCCTCCACGCAAATGCATTTATACTTTCTGTAAAGTCAATCTTTCTCATCGTTAACCCACTAGCGTTATTTGTATATAGACGTATAAACATAAAGCTTATGATACATAATACTAAAAAAAATACTCAAAGAGCCTTACTATCAGTCATGATACGAATAAAATGTATATGAAAATAATTAAAAACTATAAATTACAATACTTTTTTGTTGAATACGAATCGAGATAGGGACTACTATCCTTAGTTTTTTTTATAACTTTTACCTCATAAAAAAGTTTTTACCGCTCAGAGAAAAATAGTACGCATACAAATCATAATAAAAAGAATGGGAATGGACTATTACAACGAATGTTACGATAGTAGAGACAATACATATTTACACCTCTATCTAGCGCTGGTAGAGTTTGGACAGCGTTATGGTGGCCGGATTATAAACTAATAGATTTAACTGAAATTTACGTTCTCGATTAGAATTACACTTGGTAGCCAGATATCATTCATGAAAGTTTATTCTTAGCTTCGTAAGGTTTTGCACAGTTGCCAACTCTCTTATCAACTCCTTCCAGTCCACAAAGTCCTGTTTATGAAGAAAAACTTTCTACATCCATCTTAATCCCTTTACTTTTCAATTCCCAATTATAAACTCCTCTCCCTCGTCACAATCTTTAGCCATGGTACTACTAATATACAAGGTAGGTATAAGAAAGCGACTGAATCATATGGCTTCTGCGCATGATGTTGGAACCGAGTTCACTGTCAACCAGCCACACACTTGTGTGTTATAAGTTGTTACAGTCCAAACACAAAAAGTGCTAGACTAATTTGGTTGGGCTTGAATTGAAAGACTTATCCCTTTTTGTGATCGTAATGTTAAAATACACTTATAAATATGATACGTAACAAATGGTATTGGGCAATAAAATATACGTACACAATTTTACCTGGATTTTAAAACAGTGTACCATAATAATTTAAAAAATACATATATTGTGTTAAACATTTCAGTGTTTTAAAATTGTTTATTTTCAATAGTCTTCCCTAAATAGTGGGAGCTATAATTAATGTTTCACTTTAGCGTACGAATTTTAGCCACAATTATTTTAATTTTTAATGTACGAGCTTCATCAAACAATTCTAGTCTCACTTAATTCATGATTCTAATTACAAAAGTTATTGTCCTGACTAAAATAAGATATATATAAACTAATAATTAATAAATTATATTTTAATCACTTAAATAATAAAACTAGCAATGAAGAGTGCACTCTCGCCACCAGGGCGAGAGTAGGAGAGCAGGAGATTTTATCGCCTGTAGCTAGGGGGCATTAGACTATATGGCGAGCTCCGATGCTGGTTTGGGAGCAGAGTTTGAATCCAGACGCGATTAAGGCGGGACTTGAATCATCGGTCGCAACAACTTAGACTTCAACTAAACTTGGGGTGTTTGGACAATAGCATGTTTAGTTAATTTTCAACGTGGAGGAGTTATGTGTGGTTATTAGATATCCAAGCAAGGTTAAAACTATTAATTGGTGGTTTCAAAAGAAGGGTCTAATAATAATTCATAAAACTGCTTTCATTCGTCTTTGAAATCTCAAATTTGAATCATCGTCATGCAACCCTGATCCACGGGTCAAGAAAATGAACGTTTATTAAAAGCATACGGAAAGTGATCAAAGATATTTCTTAATTTGTAATTTTAAGGTCACTTTTAATGTACTTAACATTATGTCTTTTGAATACCAAGTCGTAAGCCCTGGCCTTAAAATGTAGTCATTGAAGAGGGAGTCAAATCCCTCCGCCCACCCTCCTTTAACTTGGGCCAACAATGTGTTTATTAGAAATGTAAATTAAGATTAGCACAAACAACATTAATAATAGATTCCATTTTTTGACGAAATATAATAACTTGTTTATTTTTGTCCAATCCAAACATGTATTGCCATGATTTTTTTTTGTCACTAAGAACAGACGGATTGAATATGCCAAATCAATCATTAATTAATTTTGGAAATGCTTTTAGTTAAAAGTATATCTGTGGTGGATTTGTTTCCTTTAAAGACATAAACCAGTGCATTTGCTAGTCCATAACCTTGACTATGACATCCCCTCCCTCAGCTGAGCTTGGGTATGGGCACTTACCTATCTTGTATATGCGTAGTACAATGTAATTTAGTCAAGTCCTAACTCTACCCATACTCCACTCACTTCTCACAGCCAACAATATAGGATAAATTAATTCCGTCTACTTTCCTATTTCTATAGGTTTTACTGATATTTTAACTGCTACTTTACAGACAACAGACAAGTCATTGCAATGCTATTCATTAGACGTAGATAATTTTTGGAATCAAACTTGAAACCCTTAATTAATTATGGGCATATAGGTATATAATTACGTATAAGCTAGAATATTGAACAAGATTTATCTATAACATACAAATATTCATCAAATAATTAAAAACAATATTTTTACCATCACAAAAAATAAACGGGAAAATTATTATTTATTCCATATAGTCAAAGGTTTTTAGGTTATTTTTATAACTCAGACATTTGAGTATAACATTCGTTACATTAAACACGACAAAAACTGACTAAGATTTTGAAAAAAAAGAAAAGAAATTGAATATCCTCTAGCGTTAAAAAAATCAAAATGCCTTGAATATGTGTAAGATAAAAAAATAACTACGAAAAAAAATTATTTCACATTTATGCACAGATGGCAACTCAAAAATTATCCCACAGCTGATGTCTGTCCTGATTTTAGATAATTAATATAACAAAGGCAGATTCCTTAACTTTTGTGTAACATCCTGTGTTTTGGTAAGGGGAAGTCAAGAAGTAGGTTTAATCATATGCCCAACGGCTATGCTGTTTTGAGAATGTGTGAATTTGTATCATCTAGACTTTTATGAGTACGTATGAAAATAGGCATTCGTAGAATTATGTTGGTTCTTGGTTATGCTCCAGAAGAGGTTGAAGACAAGAATGTGAGAGCTTAATATTGGATGAGCTTAATGAAGTCTTGAACGCATGTGAACCAGATAACAAAATTATCCTGTTAGGAGATGTGAATGTATGGTTGGATACACAAAGAGAGAGTTCAAAAAAAGTGTTAGGTATGGTGATGAAAGGGTAAATGATAATGGTAATTAGTAAATGAGTTTATGTTTAGAGAGCTATTTATTTTTGTCAAACACATGGCTTAAGACAATAATATTCACTTGCATACATGGCAAAGGAGCTATGTGAGCAATATGAATATTAAAATTATATTATAAATTAGCTTAATATATTTCCGGAGGAGCAGTTTTAGAAGCACTAAAACAGAGGTGGGCTTTGAACTATGGTATATAAGGATATCTGTTGTGGAGTCTACCTTTGGGTGTCTTCATCTGGAGGTACAGGGAAATCTGGGGACCATGGTCTTGATTTCGAGTGTGGTCTTCATAATAACTAATAAGTAAGAGGAGTTCCTCTAAATAATCTCATTTAATATACAAAGCTCATAGATTGAACACTATTAACAAATTATACATAAATAGTCCTACACTAAGTAATTTTATACGGAGTTTATGATGAGTTCATTTTCAAACGAAAGAGAACGGGAGAGTTTCAGCGAGATATGATAGATGTTAGTTTTAAATACACTATTTATAGAGAACCAAACGCCAGGTGTAACAGGGTTGGCTTTAGGAATGTGGACGAGGGTAGGGAATTCCGAGAAATCTGCAGGCATGTAGAGTGGAGTGAGGGGAAATAGGAGGGTAAATAGCCAGTAAACTCTACCTAACAGCGAGGAGTGTTTTAAGTGAAAATAGAAAAATAGTTAAGTATTCAATAGGGAGGATTCAAGAACGATGATTGATTTTGTGGTGTATCTTAACAGACTAAGAAGTTTAGTAAATAATACCTGGGTTGTACGTGGAGCTGAATGTAGAACGGATCATCTACTAGTGATCTCAATAGTTGAATTAGGTAGGAATGTTGTGAAGAAGCAGCGTAAGAGTACTAATAAATTAGGCGTGAAAGTGGAAAAAGTGTAGGATAAAAGTGTGAGAGTGGAATATGAAAGATTGCTGAAAAAAAAGTTTAAAAGTGCATGAATGGGATCTTGACATAAATGCAAATGATATAGAAGGGGCTTGGAATCGAATAAAGGAGGCCGTATTTGAGTGCGTGAAAGATGCGTGTGGATCTGCGATGGTGGGAAACTTAAAATGAAATGTATGATGGAATAAAGTGGTAAAATAAGCTGTGAAATAAAATAAAGAAGTATACAAACGAATGAGTTCTGTGAAAAGTGAAGCAGAACATAGGAAGTTTTGGGATATATTCAAATAGAAAAAGATGAATTTTAACAAAGTAGTAAAATAGAGTAAGGGGCAAATTAGATTAAAAGTAGAAAGCATGCATAATGATTTTGAAGGAGATAAGTTATTCTGGAAGTGGGTAAAGAGAACTAAACAACGCGTGCAAGGAAACACCTATGGCATTCAGAATGAACGTGGTGAGATGATCTAGGTTGAAAACAGTATAAGAGAGATATGGAAGGAGTATTTTAAGCAATGGTATAGTGAGCACTTAGAGGAAATAGCATAAAATAGGGAATATATTATGATGAGTGATAGAATCAACAAAACTGAGGTGTAAAAAGCTATGAAAATGTTAAGGAATGGCAAATGTGGGCGTAGATGGACCCCAAGTGAAATTCTAAATTGGTGGGTGGGGGTGGGGGCATGGTATTACTTGCCAAATCGTGTGAGTGGTTCAATGAGAGTGCTTGGATTCCAAATGTTCTTAATGACTGGAAGAATGCTGGCATTACTCCTTTGTACAAATATAAAGCCAGTTAGAATGAATGTAAGAATTACAGGGCAATTAATTTGTTGAATATTCCAAGCAAAGTTTTGGGAGCGTCTTAATTGAAAGGGCGCGTGGAAAAATTTTCGGATAAGATTTGGGGTTTGCAAAGTGATTTCATGACAGGTAGAAGTTGCATGGCAACGACTAATTAATATATGTATGAGTATGACAGTAAGAAAGAAAATATATTGTGTATTTGTTGATCTGGAGAAAGCGTACGATCGGGTGAATATGAGTATGTCATGAAATGTTCTGAGAAAGTATGGTGTGTGCATTGCTAGTAAATGCAATTATGGTGGTGTATGGTGGAAGTAAGATGTGCGTTAAGGTGTGTATGAAGCTTTGAGCGAATGGGTTAGTATTGAACCGGGTGTTAGACAATGTTGTGTTATGTCTCTATGATTGTTTAATCTATTCATCGATAAATGTATGAAAGATGCTTGTGAGGCCGTGGTTGGTGTACAAATGAACAATGCGAATGTGAGAGTGCTGATATATGTGGATGATGCCGTATTAATGGTTGAGAATGAAAGTGACTTTTAAATTATTTGAATGTTGTGACAGGACGAATGGATCTTTAAATAAATATCTCCAAAATTAAAGTGATAGTTTTTGATAAGAGTGGAACAGAAACTGGTTGTCAACTTAGTATATATGGAAAACTGTTAAAACAAGTGAATGAGTTTTTCTAGCTGGACAGAATGTTTTGTAAAAATTAAAGAATAAATAATGAAATTAACACATTGGTGAATGCATGTCGGAGAATAGTTGATTGTATGTGGACTATGGCAAAGAATGCAGAAGTATTGAAAGAGGCAAACATGCCAGTATTTAAAAGTGTGCTAACACCGAATTGTTTTATAGATGTGAAACGTGGTTTTGTCGAGAGAAATACAAGATAAAGGTGATAGTTATTGGAATGAGATTTCTATGAAATGTATGTGAGGACACTCGTGTGGACAGAGCCAGTAATGAATAGGTATTGAAAGAGTGCGATTTGAAAGGGAATCCAATGACCCAATGTTAAAAAAAGCTTTTTGCGTTGGTTTGGGCATGTTTATAGGATTATTGTGGCTCAAGTGACGAAGAAAATATATGAAGGTAGCGTATGTGTATCAAAATGAAGGGGTAGGCTATGTAAGACGTGGTTAAATGTTTTAGACGAATGTGTTAAAAAGAAAAATATTAAGAGTCTTAAGAATAAAAGAGCATGACTTGTATAACTCGGTGTATGGATGTTATTGAAGTGTAAGGAGTATACAAGAATAGAGAAGTGTGGATACAGTTATTGAGGCTAGATTAAGTACGAAGTTATTGTTCTTATAGCTAGTATCCGCAAAGTTTCTTGCTACCTTGTAAGAGAACGCTATTAGCATGGTGGTTGTTAGGGGTGGAGGGAGGGTATGCCAAGGGGGACACACGCCACCCGAATAATTCAATAATTTCATTTAATAATTTACCTATATGATAAATTATAGTTAGTTGAACTGTATAGTGGAATAAAGTAACTTATTCTTTACAAAGGGAAAATTAAATTCACGACGACTCGACAACTAAACAATGATAGGGTATACAACATTCCGTGAAATACTACAATTTGTTTTCAAATGTAGAGTTTATTTGGTTTTACCCAGCTTGTCTTGTGAGGCAGAGATAAGTTTTAGCTATCTCAGACGGCTTAAGACATATTTGCGTTCCACAATGACTCAAAAGACTGAACTACGTAGCCCTCTGTCATGTTCACAATGGCATCTTGGACTCAATCGGTATTAGGACTGTTTCTGCAACACTGGTATACAGGTCTGAATTAAGGATAAATACTTTTGAATCAGTTTTAGCTTATGTTAATATTTTGTGTTCTTTTTTATTTGTTTTTTAATTAAATTTTTGATGTAGTAGGGATATGGTTATGGACTCGATTGAAATTAGGAAAAAACTTTGTAGAATGCTACATTTGTATCATGGCTCTAAATTAAGAAAAAGGACTTTTGAACCATATCCATCCTAATGACAATTTTAATTGTTTTGTTATTGTTTATTTCTTCTCTTTATTATCAAACAGGATTTGTTATACATTTAATTTGTTTTGTAGGTTTTACTTAATTTCTTTTTTTCAAATAGATTTCATGTGCATGCTGTATTTTAGTCCGACGATGTACTAAAACAAGGTAGCAATAATATTAGATTTCAATTAAAATTTTTATGTCCGCCCAAAAACTTATAGCTAACGACGCCCATGCTATTTGGTATGTATGTATGTCTGTATATATGATTTACGGAGCCACCGAAACTGGCTGGCTAAAGTTTCCTGACTGGCCATAAACAGCTCCTCTGCAGTGGAAAAATATCATACAATAACTTGATCACAAACGTTTAATATCTTTATTTCTTCCTGTATAATATAATCCATGTGTTCAACTAATCTGTGCTCGTCTGCAAATCTACATGTGAATTTTAAATTGAAAAATGTTGCTGAAAATAGTTTGTTTGCCGAGTAGGCTTGCATTCATAGGAAATTTAAATACATTTGGAGAGTTTATCAAAGTATGCAACGGTAGATGTTTCCATACTAAATACTTATTAGAAAATAGCGTTTGCTCTAAAACCCATCTTATCAACGTTAGGAACTTATGTAAACATTCTGAAACTGACGACAAAAATATAACAAAATCTGTTCACACCAACCAGGCTAAAGAATTGTTAGATTCATTGTCAGTGCAAGATGAACTTAACTCGTCAGTTCCCAACCCAGATCATGAGTGGGCAACTTTACCCTACCCAGAAAATGCATTACCAAAGGTTTTCAGAGATCAAGCGTTGCATTCTGTAAGACCGAAAGTTGATCCACGAGATACTTCTATAATCTTGTTCCCTGGCCAAGGAACGCAGTTCGTTGGTATGGGACAAGATCTTGTTAAATTTCCCATAGCACGTGATTTGTTTGAAGCTGCTAGTGAAATATTGGGGTATAATCTTATGAAGCTGTGCTTACAAGGGCCGAAAGAACAATTGGATAAGACTAAGTTCTGCCAACCAGCTGTACTAGTATGTTCTCTGGCAGCTGTAGAAAAACTGAAAGAGGAGAGGCCTTCAGCTGTGGAAAACTGTGTGGCAACCGCGGGTTTTAGTGTTGGTGAAATATCTGCATTGGTATTTGCTGGGGCCCTCCAATTTGAAAGAGGTTGGTAAAAATTCAACATAGGGCTGATGCTATAAGCTATATGAATTGGGTAGGGTTGCTATATTTTTGCTAGGACAAACCGAGACAAAAAATATTAAGTACCGTATCACAATTTTATTTCGATATTTTTCAACAGATAAAATAAATGCTTTTTACATATTACAAAAAAGAAAACAGCAGCATTAGTAATTTAAAAAAAAGACAAGCAAAAGTTAAAAGTTTACTCATAAGCTCTATTTGCTATAAAATTTTGCCTCCGGTAAAGGATAATACAATAAATGTTGAAACAGGGACAATCATGTATCTTAAAGTGGTCTTTCGGGACATTGGGACTACCATTTAAAAATGGGATAATCCTGGAAAACCGAGACATCTGGAAACCCTACGCTTTATTATACAACTAACAAAAAAATATTTTTCTATCAATAAAATGGTGGTATGCCACACATCCATGGGCATAGCACAGCTTTAAAAACACCGGTCATAGACTTCACTCTTGTAACAAATAGGTCTGCCAGTTAAGGGGAGTTCAGGGTTTGAATCCTGGTCATGTACACTCAGGGTGATGCTCCCTACATTATTTTTCGTTCTCCTTCCACACAAATGGGGGTACATTTCCTTTAGTTTCCCTATTGGTGTAAATACTCTTGATATTTGTTTTGTTGTTAGCTGTGAGGCTAGTCAATGTGCGAGCAGAGGCTATGCAGTTAGCCTCAGAGGTGTCTCCTGGTGGCATGATGACTGTCTGGTATGGCCCGGATTCCCAGCTAGGTTACGCCTGTTTACAGGCCCGGGAGTGGTGTAAGGAACGAGGTATAGAAGACCCGGAATGTGCCGTGGCCAACTATCTGTATCCTCACTGCAAGGTCATTGCAGGTCACATAGAGGTGAGGCCATCTTTAACTTGAAAAAATAGCTTTCAAATTATTTTATTTCATTTTATTTTATTTGTATGACATTCCAAAAATTAAGTTGATTCAGTATGCTTTTAAAAGATTTTCTCTATTATTTACCATTTCTCAAATTCTTTGGCCTTGTTTTTATATTGTGTATAGCTACAAAATTAACTTCAGCTGTATATGGATTTGACCTATTCAATTCTAGATTCCAATTCTTGGTGCTAAAGTCATGTATTTAGTGAGTAAATAAGATGCTTTGATTTAAATATTTTGTAAATCATATCCTGATAAATTCTCTTTCTCTCGTGTGTGTGTGTGTGTATATATATATATTTTATAGTACTTTGTCTTACTACTCGTTCAGTTTATACTCTTATGTACTAATTATACTAATGGTTTTAGGGATTAGGCAGGTTATATTTAAATGAAGCATACCCATATTTGCATGGAGGGAGAGTGGAAAACTATTTTTGAAAGAGAAAAAAAATATTATACCCAATCAAGATTCAAACCTCAATCTTCTCGTCATTGGCAGTTGAGTCTACTTAGACCATGCGGCCACCGAAGTGGGTCGAATCTATACTATTTATTCATGTTAATACATGGTGATAATGATATCTGCTTCGCATGGCTTAAGGTGTCATTCCCTGCAATAGACTGGACTGCCAATGATGGGTAGATAAGAGTTCGATCCAGGTTGGATGCACTGAGGGTCTTTCTCCACGCTTCCCACTTTCGCCACGCAAATGCGGGTATACTACCTTTAGATTCAACCTTCGTAATCTCTAATCCATTAGCGTAATTAGTACATAGGCTTACAGACCAAGCGGGTAGTAAGATGTGGTTCTAAAAAAAAAAAAAAGATAATTTATTGTTATTTTTTAAAATCTTTTGATAAATTATCTTAGTCATTGGCTGAAGGTTGATCGAAAATACATTGTTATCAAATTCATTAAGATAACTCAATTGGTAGCTTTAAAATAACATATATCTTCTTTTTTTTGCTTAGGCTTTAAAATTCATCGAGACCAACATTGCTAAGTTCAAATTGAAGCGTGTGAAGACATTGCCTGTGTCTGGCGCTTTCCATAGCAACCTCATGAGACCTGCCGTCCCTGTGTTCATGAAGGCTCTGAGGAAAGCCAACATTGATGATCCTGTCATATCCGTTCACTCAAACTTGGATGGAAAGAGATACCGTAATAGTGACCACATTGCTCGACAACTCCCTCGGCAAATCTGGAAACCTGTAAAATGGGAGCAAACTTTGCACACTATTTATGAGCGGTCAGTTGGGGAAAGATTCCCTAAAACATTTGAGTGTGGTCCTGGTCAGTCGCTCAAGTCTGTATTGAAAATGGTAAATGCTAAAGCTTGGGACAGTTGCATAAGTGTTGGATAGACTAGTGACAGTGATGTTAATATTACTGTGACTATATTAAGAGGTACTTATGAACTTGGTCACTATTGAGGTGAATATTTTGTGTTGCATTTGATAATGAGAATAAAATGCATTTATCACTATTCCTTTGGAACTAAAGCAACTATCATTAATGTTTTTACTGATTCTGGTTTTGGTAACTTTTAATTAGATATTTTTCAAAATGTTCTTTAGTTAACTATACAAGATGAGGCAAAAGGAAATATTTTGGGAGACTATAGGATGTGTCATTGTAAAAAAAGTGTTTATGAACATGTTTATTACTCTCAATAATTTTGATGATACACCTTTATGAATTGAACATGAATGTTACATGTGTTACATGTTCGCAACACATGCTTAAAAATTGAACTGTAAATATCTTTAAGTACTTTTAACAACTTGTCTTAAAATCGTGTGTTGATTATCAGAGTGTAGGGCGCCATTCTCTTACATACGAGTAGCAGCATCCATAATGGGAACAATCCATTCTTTTTGGGTATTAGGCTTTGTTTGGTAAACTTCAGTTTTCAACCATCCTCATAAACAATAATCTAAGGGAGTGAAATCTGGAGAGCGTGGCAGCCAATGAATCAGACCACCACTGTCAAACCATTGCTCAGGGATAGTTTGGTTTAGGTTACTGAATCACTGCGCGAGAATGATGTGGCTGAGCTACGTCATTCTGATAATCTATTCTCTGCCATGTCGTCAGAGGGATATCCTCTAAAAGTGCTGGCAATTCATGTTGCACCAATTGTAGGTATTTTGCGCCTGTTAGGCAGGGTGCACACCAACAAAACTAGTTTCATGAACCCAATTTTATGAAACGTGAAACTTAAGTTTCACATAACTATTCAACGTTAAAACCGAAAGATATGCACATAGAGTTTCATACAACTATAGTTTCAAATGATTGTGCAACCGTGGTTTTATGAAACTAGCCAGAATGGTTTCAGGAAGGATAGTTTCGTTTGAACTACAGCCAAAACCAGCAGTGTGCACATGTTATTCCTTGACAATGTCCAAATAAGACACCATCTATAACACCAAATCGGTAGAAGCTGTTGAAAAACATCCGTGCTTGTATGATTACAATTTAAAGGAGTACAGCAACAGGGACAAAACTAATGCTGCCTGAGAAATTGTTGCAAAGGAAGTAGAAAGTATGGGTAGGTAAGTTTTATTTTTATTATATTATTGTAATTGCCCTGTCCTAAATTGAGGTTCTTTATAACATCACATTTTGTAGTAATTAGTAGTGATATATAAACCCTTACAGCTAAAGCCTTCTCTAAATTATGAACACACACATATTTTGTTGCCAGCCTTATCCTTCCCCGCAAGCCATCCTGACCAGTTAGGCCCTTCGGAAGGGGGGTGGTGATGGTATTTTCTTATATCTATTATCTTTGTTATTTATTGTTGTTACTAGTTACAAATAATTTTCTAAAATATATTATTGGTTGGAGGCAAGTATAAAATAAGTAAACAAGCTCCTTTATTTAAGAAACCTTTATTTCCTCATGTAATACATCTTAGGGGTTTTCTGTGCATCAGTAATCACTCACCACCTTGTACTGTATAAGCCCAATGTGAAGGTATTGTGATACCCAACTTTAAAAAGTAATCATAAAGGTACTCTCTAATACCTCTTGCAGTTGTTAAATCAAATTGTGATTTTCATTGTCAAAATGTTGAATCTGAATGTATTTAACCATAGGTGTAGAACTTCTAGGTGTATACATTTTCACTTCAGACCAGCGAATGTAATTATATATAATGCATACACATTTGATTATGGATATCACTGTGTTCTCAGAACAAGATATAGGTGTTTCAAATATACAAAACTTGGATGTGAGCATGCCAAAAGCACACTACAGATTTAAGACCTAAGCTCAATTTATAGTTGAAAATTCTTTTTCTATTTGTGAGAGTACTTTTGGGAAATGGGCGCATGATAGTAGTTTTAATAGGAATTGCTTCATCTGTTCAAAAGAAATAAGGAAAATCTTTTTTGTTTTCATCACATGATAGTGACTCTGGTAGTGGTAAATTAAGACCCCCTGCATCTAGCCAGCAACCTAAATGAGAAGAATGAAATACACCTCCATCACTGTTTCTTCCAAGATCCCCAACATCAATAGTAATAAAGCAACCATCTGCATCGGCACTAGCCATAAGTTGAACAGAAAAGTAACCCTTGTAATTAAAATTTCTCGATCCACTTTTCTTAAAAAATGTTATCCCGACATATTTTCCATCTATTGAACCAACACAGTGAGGTAAACTCCAAAGTTGCTCGTAACGATCTGCAATATTCTTCCATATAACTTCTGTTGTCTCAACAATTACCATACCAATTGTTGTATCTCCCCTCGTGAAGTGATGAGCCAAACTTCTGAAACTGCTGCCTGTAGACAAATATCTGAAATTAATATATTAATTAATTAGTTGCATTAAATATAGATACATTCATTAAATAAATTAAATAAACTAAATACATTAGTTTCTTTTTCATGTTTCAGTGGAGAACTGTAAAGAAACCATGAAGAAACTTGTGAATAGTTTTCATACGTAATTTGAAGAAGCCACTTTCTGTATCTGGGCCAAGAAAGAATAAATATCATATATTACCTTCAAGAGAACATGCAATTTTTAAAACCATACGTGAATATTAAGACAGAAAAATCATTACCCAGCAACCTTGCAACACCAACTAACATTAATCAATGTGAATCGGATGGAGAACATTCTACTACTATCACAGACAAATTGGGAGATGAAGAATTTAGAAATAATACATATAATGAAGTGCCTACTCAAAATTCCGAGGTTGAGGAACCTTTGTCTACAGATGGTGGGAATCTAAAGGAAAGTAGAAAAAACACAGAGACCAACCCACAATTCACACAAAGTTACATTAAACCTTCACAGAAAAAAAAAGGGGGAAAGGGTTGACGCTGACCAATATGTCATAAATTATATCAAATCGAAGTGTAGTCAAGATAATCCTAAACACAATTTTTTACTAAGCCTGCTTCCAGATTTAGAATGCATGAGCAATCCCCAATCCAGGATATTCGGGCACCAAGTGTGTAAGTTGACTGATGAAATTCTTCGATTTAATTCCTTGACTCCACATTCAGTTAACAACACACTTTCTTTGTAGGCTACACAATCATCAACGTCATATGACACTCCATGCGAAGAAATTTGTCCTGAAACTCAGCCTGTTTCCAGTGTAAGAACTGAACTTATCTATGAAGACCTTGCATCATTATATAACCTTTGATATATTATGTAGTTACTTACTTTTTTAATGTTTTATTCGAAATAAAAAAGTCAACTTACCTCAATGTTATTGTGAGTTTTACTTCTGCTCCTAATGCCTTCCCGTAGTTAGTGTCCTTCGTTATTTGAGGGCCGACTTTAAACACCAAGTGCTTGAAAATAGATTTACTCATTCTTTAAAAACTACTAAATTAATCAGGGTCTGAACACAATTCTTTGGCTACTACGTAACTGCAGTGTCTCCTATCAGATATAAGAGGATGAACCCAGTACCACAACTTCCTTTTTTTATTTTGAAACCATCACCAAAGTACAAACACATCCTCATCTGACATCTTGACTGAAACTGAATAGTTTTGTTGCAGCTGTGAAACTGATTTCATGAAACGCGTTTCACAAAACTGTTTCCATGAAACTAGTTTCATTAGTGTGAGCCTTATCCGATTGTCAATGATAATAGGACCAGTCAATAACACCGCACCACACATTTACTGCAAAACACTTTTGGAAATGAGTTACTAGAGTTGCATGCAGATTTTATTCACATCAGTAAACAATATGTTTGGTATTAATTGGCGATTACCCTCTATCCACTGACAAAATTTGAGTCACATTGCAGCATCTGCCAGTTGCAGATGTCGGACACACTCAAAGTGATAGAGATGGTAGCCAAACCCATGTAAGGTTTCATGTTTGGCTTACTCTTGTTTTGGAGCAGACATGCCAACTAATTCAATGTGTACTCGTAGCAGGGCTGCACTCTACCATCTGTATAATGTTTTCCTCTTTATTCAGATGTTCTTGACCTGCACGATCTGATGAAAAATAAGCACTAGGAAGTACACCGTTAGGCCTAATATGCAAATTGTTGAATACTCTGGTGAACACTTTCTGATTGGGAATTCTTTGTTAGGAAATCTGCGTTGTCGATATTCTGCAACAACAATTGGGGCACTTCCATTGCAAAAAACATACACATATGCCATACCTACCCTGAGTTAGGTAGGAAGAACAGTGATGCCCTAAATAGTAGTTACTAAAACAATTTTAATATAGTCATGACAAAGTCACTGGCTTAAAGGTATTGCCAAACCCAATGGGAAAAGACCACTTGAAAGACCCAGACGCAGAAAAGAGGATAACGTTTGGATAAACCTGAAGAGATAGGGTGTAATGAGATAGACTGGATAGAATTGGCCCAGGATAGGGATAGGTTGTGTGCTTTTGTGAGAGTGGTAATGAACTTTCAAGTTCCTAATGCCATAGAGTAAGTATACATAAAGCCATGTTTTCTGCAAAGAAATATGTTGGGATTTTCTAAACTGTTCTTCCAACCAAAGTCAGGGTATAATGTGATTATTTCCTACAATCCCCATTCCTTCACTTTTCCTCTNCCCCCTTTTAACATATCTTTTAGATAAAGGAATTTGACCAGGTTATATCCAAAACCATGAACCAAATGCGTTTAAGTGCTACACCCTCCGCTATTCCTATAGGTAAGGTCCCTAAAAACTACAGGATAGGGAGGACGTAACATACATATTATAAATGACAACAGATAGAATAGCATAGTTTTCATTAAAGAGTATTTTAATTGGTTCAAATCAGAAAATAGACAATGGAACATATGACCTTAATTCAAAAACAACTTTCTAATAGCTACTACTGTAAAAGAAAACATTGCATCATATAATATATCGTCTTTCAGGTGTCTGGTAGACTTACTACCCAAACACACCTCTCAATTGACATTACCTAAAAACATGACATATGGTCTTTCAAATATATTTGTCCATCAACGGGAACAAACCTAAATAAGCCTATTAATATTCAACAATAAATGAATAGGCTTCTACTGTATAATAATACTGTAAGATAGCTCTTCCTTCTAATTACTTTCATTCAAAGTTTACATTAGTCATAAGGATAATATATAGATATAATCCATGATTCAGAAAATCAAACACACAAAGTTGCTTAACCACCAAATAGTTTACTTTACTTTTAAAACCTAACGTCTAATGGTTACAACACAAAAATAAACACCTAACAATTACATTCATGACGTATACTATTGTCCTATGCCTCTATGATTCTAAACAAAAGTATTAAAAATGAATTATATAACTCCGCATGAGTTATAATACTTGTTACTAAAAGACAAAACAGGTCTATCTCCCAAGACGCTAATATAATGACTGATCTACATTTACATTAATTAACATCAAATGAAATATCTTTAACGTGTCGACAAAAGATTAAACAGTTAACATTAAAGGTCAATCCTCCATGACCCCAAAACAAAGTTAGCAATACAAAATAATTTAAATAACCGCCAGACGTGATTTCCCCATTACGTCGACTCAAGGTATTAACTATTCGTCCCCTAAGTCCCTCTTCCATGACTTCAACAAATAGTTAGTTTAATAAAATAAATTTATATCAAACTTAATCTTTTCCTAGGTCTTTCCTCCATGACCCCAATTCAGTTCGCTCTACCGAACTACTCCTTCGATGAAGCTCTATTTAATAATGCTATATTTAATACAATTTACATTCTACTATATATTGAATCTAGAATACAAGAAAAAGGGGTGGAATTGTTCACACAAGCCAGTCAGCTACGAAGAACACGGCATTACGTCATTATGCGGTCTGATGTCAGGTGAGGGTGGCTTTATCCCCCCTCCAGGGAGTAATACAGGGCGTGTTGATTTCGTGACTGGACTCTCGGAAAACATCGCCCAGTGTTGAAATTATTCTCGGGCCGGGTTGATCATCTAATACTGTTTTCTAGTCGTAGTTGCTCCGCGCTTCCACATTGGTGATTTTGACTTGGTAGTAATCTAGCGAGGCCACCTTTGAGATACGAAGGTACGTGAAGGACAGTTTATTTAGTAGACAGTTGATATTGAATATTTAGGAATGCAGATTTGATGTATGATTGTTGGGGCTACAATAGTGAAGTTTTACTATTGTAGGATACGTCGAGGTATTATTTTAGGAGCGGGTAGTATGCGTCAAGCGAATGTACGTTGAATATTAAGTTGGGTGGTGTAGTAATTGTACAATACGAAGTTTGTATTGTTGCATAATATACTTATTAATAAATATTTAATCAACATTACCGGTACTTTGGTATTGCTCGATCTGACAAATAAAATACTATTAAAACTAAAATGATGATTTCGTAATATTATTAATATCAATTAATTATTTTATATCTATCTATTTTACTTTGACTACAAACTAATTTGATTTTATATTTATTTATTGAGCATATAGAAATTTTTAAAAGGAAAGAAGTGTTTCTTTAGACCCGGGTCTACACTGATTTAGTTGCAAAATGGCGTACTGTTAAATTTTTAATAACTTATTTATAAAATTCTCTAACATAACCTCACATTGCTTACCACAATTATCATAATAGCGTCTAATATGATAAAGCCATACGCCGGAGTAGCTAAAAAAATAGACTTTTCATTATTCTCTAAATTATGGACAGTACGACTTGAGTCACATTGTGGTATTCTAGTTAAAGATGGGAGGCCTCTGTCAACGAGTTCTGCCCCGGCCTTTATGTCTTCATTGGAAACTAGTAGTACCTTAGATAACGAATCTTTGCCAGCTAAAACGAAAGTAGTTATATGTGGCGGAGGAGTTGTGGGCGCATCGGTTGCGTATCACCTCACTCAATTGGGTTGGGGACCTCATACTGTATTGTTGGATCAAGGCAGGTATGATCGCTGTTTATATATTTTCAAATTTACTCATAATTTCCGAACACACTTTTTATGACAATGATAGTGATTTTTAGCTCCTGGCTACGAATCCAGAAACCCCGGGTTCGATCCCTGGTGCCTACACACCTTTCTGTGAACCATTGGGTTTGTAACGGGGTTAGACTCGGCCTCGTGAGGACAAATTAGGAATTACATGATTGGGAAAACTACCAGCTCCAGTATAGAAAACTGAAATTAATGGCTGAAATACTTGCTATGCTGACTACATGACATCCTCAATATCCACATAATCTGGGACTATCTTCGCCAGCATATGGCAGCCTCTTGGTCTGGTCTTGATTGCAGGCTGATGCCATGTATTTGATGTGGGTCCAATACCATAAAAATAAGTCATTGCTATTGGTTCATTCAAATTGTTCACTGGCTACATGTTGGTAAACATGGACCCATCATAATATCTATGAAATGTTTTATCTTGTTAAGTTATTTTCCTTCATAAAAAGCTTTTGTTAGGTTGATAGCTCATTGAGAATAAACTACCAGTACCGGTAGCCTAAGCTACGGTATCAATCAGAAATCAGTTCATGCTTAAGATTTAAGTATAAAATAAATGCACATGTGGGGGTAGAGGCAATCTGTTTACTCAAATATTATCCTCATAATCCTCTTTAGTTAGATTATAGAACCAATATTGTTGAACACACAGCTTTATCTAGTCTGGTTTGCAGATGACAGGGAGATTGAGGTTGGGGTTGGAATCCTGCCTGGTTGTACTTTGGGTAGTGTTTTCTAAACGATTTCCCAATCTCCCTCTGGGCAAATGCAGATACATTTCCACTAAATTTTACCTTCATGCCAACCCTACTAGCACCATTAAAAATACTTATAGGCCAGTTGGGAAGTAAAACATGGTTAAAAAAAATCTTGAATAGTACAACCTGATAGCGGATTATTTTTTATATGTAACCCTCCTCGGTGGCGTAGTTGGCTAACGCGCTTGTCGTGGTTTTTCCTAAATGGTTTTCCACTCTCCCTCCACACAAATTTGGGTTCACTTCCTTTAATTCAACCTTCCCAACTCCTAATCCATTAGCGTAATTAGTACTTAAGCGTATAACCCGAACGGGTAGTAAGACACTGTGCTAAATAATGATGATGATGATGATAAAAAAAATAAAAAATAAAAAGACTAATAATAATGATAAAAAATGATAAAAATAACAATAAAAATAATAATAAAAAATAATAAAAATAAAAAATAATAAAAAATATAATAAAAATAATAATAATAATAATAAAAATAAAATAAATAAATAAAAATAAAAAATAAATAAAAAAATTTATATGTAAAAGGTAAATGAATATTGAAGCGTAATACTACAGTGAAGTATATTTTCCTAAATAAAGGTGAGAATTTACAAGCTAACAAAAATAACAAACTAAATATGACACCTGTTTTTAACCTTTTGTTGTACTTGGGCTGGTCCTAGATGTGGAGGAGGGACAACATGGCACCTGTCAGGCCTGGTGGGGGCTTTCAAGCCGTCACTGTCCCAAGTAAAACTAGCTCAGTACAGCATCCAACTGTACAAAGATATGGAGGCTCAGGGCTTAGACACAGGCTGGAAGCAGTGTGGGAGTTTGTGTGTCGCTCGCACCAAGGACCGCCTCACTGTCTTCAAAAGAATGAAAGCTCAAGCTGTGTAAGGCAACTAAGATATTATTAAATTATATCTGATCATGGCTGACTATGGGTACATAATTTTGACAGTAAATTATAGCTATAGGCTACATTATGTACGTTAAAATTTAATGGAAACATTTTAAAGTTGTGTTTCTAAAAGAAAGGAAAAAAAATCACAAATAGTGGACATTTCTTGAAATTTTGATTTTTTTTTATCTATCCTTTCACTGGTCCTCAAAATAAAATAAAAACTACATTTAAAACAAACTAAGTTAGTTCAAATTGATCAACATTATGGTAATCTCTGGTATAGATATAGCCATGCACAGGTGTACATTTTTCAATTAAATTTAATATATGAGTAATTTAAAAATTATATTTGGACACAGGAATCGAAACAGATACCCATGACTTTAGGAAAAATGCTCTACCATTGGGCTACCCATGTTTGTCTTGATCTCTTGTTCTCACATCAGTCACAGTCTATAAGGACCTAGAATTTAACTCAACTATATCCTCTTTGGTGGTCGAATGGTGTAAGGTGTAACTCTTGCAATGGATTGCACTGCCATTGACAAGAGGATCGAAATTTAAATAGCGGTTGGTTATACTAAATTTGGCTGGCTCTTCCTAATTGGTTTTCACACTCTATCCATGCAAATATGGATACACTTTCTCTAAATGCAACCTTTCTCATTCCTAACTCATTAGCATAATTATTAGTACATAAGTAAATAATCTGAATGGGAAGTACTGTACTGTACTGTGTGTGATGCTAAAAAAACAACTTTTTAGTAGTGAATCTCATCCACACAACACATTCATGTTTCTATATGACCTCTGTCAAACAGAAGAAAATTCAATTTGTAACCGTGTTGCCAGGTCTTGGAACATTGATTGTGAGCTGGTCACTCCGTTGGAAGCTCTGGATCTGTGTCCTCTCATTGCTGTAAGTGACCTTCAAGGAGGGCTGTGGATTCCTGGCGATGGGGTGGCAGACCCTTATAAAATATGCTCAGCCCTCATTTCACAAGTTAAACTTGCTGGTAATTATGTAAATTGCTATTGCTGCACTTCAAGGTGGTCTTACAGAAGTCTCCTCGAATCATATTTTGGCATACATGTAATGATTAAATATTTCTTGATATTAAGAGATCATTTGAAAATCAGATAGGCCCACAAAACATCTAATTTTGACTATTTTATATTTATAATCAAGTCTTCTCAAATAATTTGAAACCTGGACATCAACACACAAGACGAGATATCTGTGCACAGATTAAAATAAAAACATAAAAGGTGACCCAATTGATCCAACGAGGGCAACCATAGATATTTAATATCTTCATCACCATGAACAGTTTCCAGCCTATGGTCTGGCCAGTTTAGTAAAATGCCTACATCTTCCTCTGTCTTTGAAACATTCTTCCTCCCTTTACTCTAATTCATTCTACTCCTCTACCTCACCCACTTTCTTTTATCTGCTCCTCCCGTCTCTTCTTTGGGCTCCCTTGCAGTCTTATTCCTCCACACTTCAACTCCAACATTTTCCTTAGGATTATTTCCTTTTCCTTACTCATGACATAACCATACCATCTCACCCTTACTTCCTCTATTATCTCGTGTAATCCAACATCCTAATAACATGACCAAAACACCTCACCCTTTCATCCTCTACTATCTAATCTGCTCCAACACGACCTATTAATTGCTTTCTCTACTATCTCATCTACTTCAACATGACCTATTCACCCTTGCATCCTCTACTATCTCATATATCCCAAACATCTTTATTTCTAATCTTACATTCAATGTTTAGGTTTTTGCTGCATACATAGCTATGGGTACAAATTATGCCCTATACCAGTGCTGATGAAACTTTTTCGGCCAGTGTACCACTTAAGGACTAGCCAAATTTTGAACTAGTCTAGTGTGCCACCTCTTATTTATGTTTTTAATGAGTAGTTAAAAAAAAACTGTTTAATATTATGAATAGCTCAAATCAAATTGTGAATATTTTAATAATGCCTGCATTTTGAAGCAAGATAATTTATTAAAATTTCATGAGTGTTTTAGATAAATTCGACACCTTAGATCAGTCGGTAGTTTGTCTGTCTACTGAGCTAAGGATCCCGAGTTCGATTCCCGGCATGGCCGAAAAATGTATCATTAGTGTAATGTGGGTTTACCCTTTTACAGTGATGAATTAACGGCCGGGGACTGGATGTTGTGCCTGTCCTTGTCTTAAGTTAGATTATGAGGCATGTGAAGCGACAACAGGCCTAACAAGCCAGCAGTGAGAAATATATGGCTTGAATAAAAAACAATATTTTTTATTCATCTTAAGCTGAGGCCTGATGTAAACAAAGCCACTTGGAAGTCTATGATCTGATTTGTTACTGAACGGACTTTCTATAAATAGTCCCTCCACTGTTTTGTATTAAACTAGTTTTTAAATAACATTAGAAAATTACTATAACTAAAAGTATCCCTTCATTTACAAGCGCTATTTTAACACTAACAAACTCCTGACTCGGCGATGAGGACCCTCATGGCACAGTCCTTATCACATGCTAACATAAAGTCAACAATGGTCAGTCGACAATTTATCTTGGCAGTGTTAAGTGCTTCCCGTCTATTTATGACGTTTGCTGAGTCTGGCCCACATTATGTTAAACATAAGACAGAAAATCTAAAAGTATGAAAAAAAAAAATTGTTGTGATCCACTTTGTTATGGAACTGACTATACATGGTCATGCCTGTTAAAAATATGCATTAATGTTCCAGCAATCATATACTAGGGTCTAGGTCATTTGTGTAGTGATATGGGAATGTTTGTTTACTTCAAGTCTCAGGCTAGGATGAATCAATAATAGTTTGAAATATATTGTTGTGGCCAAGATATTTACGTTCGGGTCATAACTTGTTGTCTTAATCGGCACAAAAGATGTACTTAAGTACAAGCCAAAAGGCTTTCAAACTGTTGACTTTTATTGTGACATGCCATTGACTGGTATAGCTGTTGAAATGTGATTTACTTTAAAAATCAAACCATGTTGGGGAAGTTTTATTTAGTGTTTATTTTTTCATATCTGCAGACCACCTATATCATGTTCGCGTGTCACCTAATGGCACGCGTGCCATAGATTTGCCATCCCTATATACCCCACATACACATCATATCTATGGGATACAAAAGGTCAGGAAACTCATTTTAAAATTGATTTAACTCATCTTAAACTCATACAAATTTTAGCTAATCTTCTCTCCGATTTATCCACTTTGTTAACAAGGTTTTATTTTGTACAGGTGTGAGGGTATACGAGAACTGTGCTGTGCACCAGGTACACAACAAAGACTGCAAGGTAACTGGTGTAGACACTTCGAGAGGCAGCATTGAGTGTAATTTCTTCGTGAATTGCGCTGGATTCTGGGCCCGGCAGGTTGGCAAGATGAGTGAGCCCTTTGTGAAGGTCCCCTTGCATGCAGTGGAACATTACTATCTTCATACTAAACCCATTGCTGGTTTGGACCCCATGACACCAGGTGAGACTTGGTCAGTTTACGTGAATGGGCCATTTTGTGGAGGATAGTAAGGAATAGAGGTGTGAGAAGCTTCGAAATATCAAAGTTGAAGGTCATATCTCCTCTGCATTGACTTCGATATCTGATATAACCTTTGCATCTTTGAAACATTTCAAAGGAAGAAGAAAATTTCAAAATATCAAGAAAAAATTTGAAATGTCTCATTAAATATGATTTATTCCAATATGTAATAATATTTGGAACACCTAATGAACAGTATTTAAACCTTAACTAGTGATTAAATCACTTTTTTATTATCTTCATTTCTCCTTATTCGGTTTCTTCTAGGTTGCGGCTTGATCGGAGTAGCTCTCGCTACCTCCTCTTCTCTATCCACCACCTCTTCTTTCTCCATCATACTGTTACAGTCCAAATGTTCTTCTGCACACACTGTTCTTAATCAACTCCAACCATCTCTTGTCCTTCGTGTTTAATGCACACTCCTTAGTCCTGACACAGGAAATATAGCCGAGTGATTAGCACATAGACCCTTATCCATGTAGGCATAAGGGTTCGCTGGTAACTATTTGTCCACAATAGTTTTCTACTCTATCTCTAATTGACTGTTAGTGTAGTTCTTAAAAATCCATCCTCATTTTGATCTCTGACATTAATTAGTTCAAATAATTGGTGCCCATTAGGTATTGTTGGCATTATTGTGTGAAAATAAAAATAATAATATTTTCAATTCTGTAAAAAACTATGCTTAATTTAGCTATAGGTAGGTTAAAATGTTGGTTTAATACTTGCTGCACTAAAATAAAAAGTAATATCTATTTCACTTATTTTAAATTTAATAAATGTAAAGGGTATTTATTATTAACGAAAATTAAGGAAATCTACTTAAAATTCCCAAACTAAAAGTTCTTAACACAATTAGACCAGTCATGTCCAACCTGCGGCCCGCGGACCATTTGTAGCCCCTCTCCCCC
>CABFVZ010000016.1:1010234-1036424 GCA_902151445.1 Timema monikensis | reverse complement strand
CCCCCCAACTTTGTTCTGTGCAGCCCACCAGCTTAAATATAAATACTTCAAATTGCAGAAATAAACAAAAAATTAGGGTCTTGGAGCTGATATAAATGTTCGCTAACTTCTATGTTGTTTCCAGAATTGTAAGTATAATGTTACTTACAGTATAATGTATGTATGGTTTTTTTTCACACACCTCATCATACTACCCGTTTGGGTTATACGCATCTATACTAATTACTCTAAAGTGTTAGAGATATGAGAGATTGAACTTAGAGGAAGTGTAGCTGCATTCATTTGGAAGGAGAGGGGAAAATCATCTAGCAAAAACCACCCTCAATACACCTGACTGGTAGAGATCCCCAATCTCCCCATCATCATCATTGCGAGAGTGGGGGCCACCAAACTCGGTTATGTATGTATCGACGGATGGGTGTATGTGTGGGTGGGGGTATGGATATGGGGTTATGTGTGTACTATATTTGGGCATTCGATATGATAGAGTTCATGCACGGCTCTCAGCCGATTCCACAATAACTTGGGTGGCCCTCATCCAGGTAAATATTGGGCATGCCTGAATTAGAACGGTCATAAAACTTTTCTTACTTTGAAAACATTATTTTCACTGATAAAGTATATAATATTTAATGGGTTTATCTAATTTTACAAGTTTTATTTTACAAGTTGTTCGAGATCAAGATGGACACATTTACTTCAGAGAAAAGGAAGGATGTCTGTTGGTTGGGGGTTTTGAGCCAAGAGCAAAACCAGCATTTGAAGATGGTGACTTACCTAGTAAGAGCAAATTATGTCTGTTTATAATAAATACAAAAAAGTTTGTCTCTACTGATACTTATTTATAGGTGTCAAGAAAAAATTGAATTTGTTTGTGTCAAGAAAAACTAAATTGAATTGACATAAAAATAAATTGATTTAAGTTTATGAATCAATTTTGCAAAAGAAGACACCAGATAAAGGGATTTTCTGACTGTAAGGTTGACTCTTTAGTTCAAGTGCTGCCATCTCTATAGTGCAATCCTATATGCTCAAAAATACTAGCTGTTGACATTGACAGTCAACCTTACAGTTCAATCCATAACAACTGTTTTTCTTTGAACACGAAGAAGCTGCTTGTGGAAGTGAAAGCTCATATTTAAAATTTGTTTTTGTATTTATTAGTGTTGCATCTAAACCATTTCTACTCCATCATCACTAAGTTAAGAGTGCTGGCTATCCCTCCTAACTTAGCTATTAAATTATTTTATTCATCATCATCATCATCATCATCATCATCATCATCATCAACTTTTTCTATGTTTCCAGCCTGTGGCCAGGTCAGTGTAGTAAAATGCCTCCATCTTCCTCCATCCTTTCATTTCTTCCTCCTTAATTTCTTCCTTTATTAATTCGCACACTTCCTGCTATCTGCTCCTCCCATCTCTTCTTTGGTCTACCTTCATGTCATTTATCCTACATAATTCATCTCCATCATTATCTTTAGTTCCATCCTCATTACATGGCCATAACGTCTCATCCTTGCTTCTTCAACTATCTCATGTAATCCAACATTCTCATTACATGACCATACCATCTCAGCCTTGCTTCCTCGCTACTATCCTCTTGATATTTTTTATTTTACTCTTCTGGATAAAAATGGTGCTTCAAAAGAAGATCAAAAATATTAAATGAAGGTACATTAGTTATAGCCTAATTGTCTTTAATCAAGATTCAAAAGGTTGTAAATTGCACACCTAGACAGAAACACTCATCACATTAGAATTATTTTTTACGATCAATATTTCGTAGATTGTTCGTCTAGCCGCCTGCTACCAGAGGACTGGGATCACTTCCATGTGCTCTTGGAACAGATGTTGCTGAGAGTCCCTGTTCTGGGCAGCGCTACTCTGGACCAACTTTGTAATGGCCCTGAGGCTTTTTCCCCTGACTGCAAGTGGATTGTTGGGGAATCCCCGGAGGTATTAAATGCAGTACTCGACCATGAGAATGCACTTATAATTTAAATTTGTCTCATAATATGATTGGTCTTCTCTGTCTTATAGAATTAAGGGGTTGACCTTAGTCACTGCAAGAACTTAAACATGTTAAAACATCTAACAAATTAATAGTTCCCAATTTTATCGCATCATTTGATTATTCCAAAGGTTATAATTAATTTAGTTGGTGTTTTCCTCAGTCACTTATCAAATCTGTATCTATTCATTTTTTTGTCACCACATCCTACTACCCATTCGGACTATACAATTATGGACCAACTACACTAATTATCTAGCGATAAGGAAGGTTTAATTTAGAGGAAGTATGTGTGGGGAGAGTGCAAAACAGTATAAAAACCACCGTTAGTACACCAGACCGAGATTCGAACCTCAGATCTTCCTGTCATAGGCAGTCCTGTCTATTGTGAGTGTTATGCCTTAGATCAGCAGTTCCCAAACTGTGGTATATACATTTCTTCATGTTAGTACACCTTGAGAAACCAAACAAAAATAATCAAATCAAAGTCAGAAAAATATGGGATCTCGTCAAATCTTAGGAATATATTCGGGACAGGTCTAGTCAAAAGTAAAAAAGATTTCAATCGTGGTTGGAGGAGTGGCAACACAGATTCAATCTCAGGCAGCCAGTGCAGCCACACAGTCTGTGTTATATTCCTAGTCACCGTTAAAAATGTACAGAAATAATAAATACGGAGTGTTATTTTGATGGTATTCCAAATTACAGAAATTGATGGAGTGGTACGCCATTCAAAGAGTTTGGGGTTTGCTGCCTTAGACCATCCGACCACCGAAGCAGAATTATTATTTATGATTTTAAGGTTTTCAGTTTCGACTTTAATCTGAATATTAACTACCTCAACCCTTCTTGTCTTCAAAGTGATTTTTTATCATGTTTTATTTTAGGCTGTATTCATATTGAAGTTAATTGTAAACATTAGTATTATTGGTTTCTTAGATCCAAAACTACTTTGTGGCAGCGGGTATGAAGACTGTTGGTATCTCGGCTGCTGGGGGTGTAGGCAAGGCGACAGCCGACCTCATCGTGAATGGCTGCTCCCCATATGATCTTCACGAGCTTGACATCAGCCGATTCCTAGGATTGCACAACAACAGGAAATTCCTCCGAGACCGTGTTAGGGAGGTTCCCGGTTAGTTTAATTAGCCGTTAGATTAAACGGCAGATAATTGGTGATATACCTAGATAATATAAGTGATATGTCTGTGCAGGTACTCAATAATTCTAGTTCAAGCCTAGTTATATTAGCGATAACGTGTTTCAAAAATCCCTCCAAAACTCCAAAAATTGGATATTTTATCTTGAGAATTTTGAGTTTAATTAATTTAATTCAATTCAATTTAAAAAAAATAGCAAATAGAGTCCATCATTATTTTCTTTTGTATGGGGGGAAAAAAATTTACAACTACATTAAATTTAGTTTTAAAAAAATCCAAATTTGTGTGATCAAATCTTAAAAAATAAAATTATCATTCTTAAAAATTCATAATTTGTGGTGTTTAGAACTAAGTTTTTAAAGGATAGTTTTGCAGTGTTGTCCTAAATGGCTGAAAGGAGGGTTGACAGGAAAGGTCCACACACTTATCAAAAGGAGATTGAACAATAGTATGGAACATTCTTGTTAGTAAATGTAGCAAACAATCTTCATAACTGCCTTTAACCTTTATTGTGCAACCCAACCAAGAGGTAATTTACTTAGAGTGCAACCGGGCAATTAATTGTATGCCCTTGTAGTTGTGTTATGTAGTAGTTTATACCCTTAAAGATGTTCATGCTGGAGAACAACTTAGGTTTGTTGTCCATAAATATATCACTAGCTTAGATGCTGAAAGTTTTGTCAATTTTATATCTAACTATTTTTATGAATTCAAATCTTAAATCCAACTATCCAATTTACCTTCTAATCTGAATCTGAATCCAAAGCTTGGAAAACGTTATCAACAAAATGAGAAATATAAATATAATGAAATAATAGATTAATACAAATGAAACATTGGAGGGAGGTTAGAGGGGCAAGGTCTACACACTTACAAAAAATTGTAGGCCTCAAAGTTTAAATTTTTAATTGTGAAATTTGAGGCCCAAAGTTTTCTGGTAAGTGTGTAGGCCTTGCTCCTCTATCCTCTTTTCAATATTCAATATAAAATGGCCATTTAGCGCCATTTTTCCTTTGTATAAAATACAAATAGTAACTAAATGTTAACATTCTTTCTTTTAATTCATTCATGATAACATCAATACATTCTGTTAAGTGTTCAAGTACTGTTCTGGGGTCTGGTTGTTAAACTCACCCCAATATTAAAAGGGGTTCTGAACCACATATAAGCAGTATTAAAGCTATAAAACAAATTTTCACTTTGAAAATTAAAAAAATAAATTGTTTTGAAGAATGTGAGTCTCAAATTTGAAATTTTCTCGAATCCTTGAATCTCATATATCCTTAAGCATTCGAGAATTTGAGATTCCCATCCCTATTCAAAATAGTGGTGAATACAATTATTTACAAAAATGCATGCAAATATAATTAAAATGTCCTGGCATTCACAGTGCAGCCTACCTTTTAACCGCTGGCACCAAAGGGCTCAGGCCATTTTTAGATAATTGAATATAATTCTTCTAGGAATGCATTATGGTTTAATCTACCCCTTCCACGAGTTTGAAACTGGCCGCAATATTCGCATGTCCCCTATCTATCCCAAGTTGAGGGCGGCTGGAGCTGTGTTTGGTCAAGTTATGGGCTACGAAAGACCCTCCTGGTTCGATCCAAAGTTCATTGAAGGTATTTATATTAGTTAGTATAATTTCAATGATTGCAAAAGTTTAGTAAAGATATGTTTGGAATATGTTTGTGAACCTTCGAAAACTTTGACTTAGCTTGGAATATTTATCAGCTTTTACTTCGATTCAATAGTAAAATTATGGATTTGACATTTATGAAGCTTCATCAATAAAACTATCTAAAGTTTAATCAAAACATACATTTATGTTCAATTTTGGTCATTTTCTGCTTTTATATGCATCAGAAATTGTTTACAAAAATATAAGATAATTAAATAGAGGTGTGTAAAGTCCACTTTTCAATTCGAGCAAACTATTTGAATATACAAAATATTCTTGAAGCCGAACATTTCTTTTCTTGTTATTTGATGATTTTTAAATATTATATTGTGGTTATTTATATAATTTTATACACTAAAATCACTTAGAAAAGGTTTTATTGCACAATTGTTTATAATATTTTGTTTTTTATTGTGTTCATTCTCTTTAATATGTATTTATCACCTTTCCAGTACCTTCTTCCAAATACTAATAATACATTACTTTCTATGAGAGATTAGTATCTCACTCTTAAGAAGGTTCTTACTTGCTTCGGTGGCTGCATAGTCTTAGGTGCTACTCTCTTGTTATACTAGATCCGGGCTTGGAAACCCCGTTGCCAATCACCACATGTGGCAAATTTTAGTTTGCTATCTCTCACAGAAAAATAAACTTTTTCCTGATACCAGGACCATTGTTGTAACCTGATATTTATTGTATATCATTGGAAACATTCCACTTTGTAAACAAATCAGAGATACAACACTGACATCCAATACTCCCCTCCACACTTTTACCAACAATTCGAAGGGCTGTACTTAAGAACAATCTGCGTTTTAAAGAGAAATGACTTTGTTGGCTAGGTTATTAAAGAAGGAAAACTCCTTTTCTAGAAAGGGATTGAGTTGTAAAGCTGCGATTACAGGAGGCCGGTTTATAAACTGGCAGTAGTAGACTGACGCCATTTGAGTTTGCCTATCAACTGGCCTAGTGTAAAAGTGCCTTGAGGAAAAATGATAATCAGGACTGCTCTTCTGTTTTACATTTCATAGTAATAAGGGTCCATTCACCCCTTTACTGATTTTCGTTCTTGCACTTTAGTCTAGCCCCGACCTTGAACGGGTGGTGTCTAATAAGTAATAACAAACATTTTAAGAGGAATTTTTTCACCTGTTTCATATGTACAATTTACTCTTCTTTTTCTTTTTTTGCTTTACAACGGATGGTGCACCCGCAATGAATGGAAGTAAGTCAGGATTTGTTTCTCCTTTGAGGCCACATTTGAGTGAGAATGGTGTATAAAACATGTTGTCCTCCTTCCATTGGGTTCTGCATCAGGAGAATTTGTGTGTTCAGATGCTTGAAACCGACATGTTGAAAACTTTGATGGATATGGTTGTGAAAATTGTAAATTACATCCGAAGTGGAAGTTCCCTCATCCATCGACGGTTTGTTGAGACCTTGAAAGAATGTGGTGACTGTGATTTTGAGGATCTCACTGACTATGCACATGTGAGATGTTTGAGCAGAAGAAAAGTTCTGAAACATTTTACCTATTTATTTCCTCAAATTAGAGATTTTCTTGTTGAGAAACATCAAATAGAAATTTTTTCTGAGATTGAGAATTCTAAGTCAAAACTGGATCTCATTATAGAACAAATTCGGAGGGCGATTTGACCCATTTTGAAAACCTATCTATATTTTTAGAAGAAAAAAAAAGTGTGGCTTACTCGACGTGAAGCGGCCATTCTACGTAAATTGGATTAAAAACCTGATCCAGAAATTTGAATCATATGTCTCTTATTTCAATGCTTTCAAATTAGCATTTGAATTATTGTGCAGTCTATTCCACTTTGATATTACAAATTCAAGCAAAGATATCTTCACCCTTATTGTTTTGGACAAGCGTGGACTTGAAGATGATTTGCTTTCTCTTCACAGTCTGGAATATTTGAAAATTTACCTGAATACTTAAGTCACGGATGTGTGGAAATCTATTTTGACTGACAACAATCTCCCAACTTTGAAATCGGGCATTTCAAAATTATTGTACATGTTTGGATCAACGTGGGTGTGTGAATCGACGTTCTCTACGATTCATCAAGTATAAATACAGATCTCAAATTGTTGATCACAATCTGGAGGCGGAGTTAAGATGTGCATTGAGTTCAGACATTACACTAATGTTCCTGAAACTTGCCAGACAAAAGGACTGCCAAATTTCACATTAAATTGTTTTACATTATCTATTTGGACGGTTTTAATAATTTGTGTTCAAACCAATTGTAAGTGAATAGTTAACGTATATGTATTTTGAGTACTCATATTCAAACAGTGTGTTGATTTAAATACTCTTTTGAGCACCCTAATTTCTCCATTTTTACATGATGTAGTGAATTTCACTTCTTATTTGCCACACTTTTTACTATTTTGAAAAAAAATGTTGCCCACCCCTGTACTAGACTGCCGATGATGGGGAGATCGAGGTTCAAATCTTGGTCAGATATAATGAGGGTGGTTTTTCCAAAATGGTTTTCCACTCTCCCACTTTGAAAATGTGGGTATGCTTCCTAATATAACCTTCCTAATTCCTAATAAATTAGCGTAATTAATACGGACATGTATAACCCAAACAGGCAGTAAGACATGGTGCTAAAAAAAAGGAAGGTTTCTAAAAATTGTATTATTTGTTTTATTGTATGCTAACAATATATTGTCCCATAGTCTCAGACACTCGACTTGACAATGGATATCACCCATACCGCATTGCCTACACCAAAACATTTGGGCAGCCGCCATGGTTTGACTATGTTAAAGATGAGTATTCAGCCTGCAGGGAAGCTATTGGGCTTAGCGACTACTCTTCCTTCACCAAGATTGATATCTTGGTGAGTAATTTATTCTCACATTTTAAGTACATTTTGACAAAATACAACCTTCTTATTTTGAGATGCAAAGCAACATTTAGTAACAGCTTCACTCTACTTGCAGAATATGTCCAAACGCGTGAACGAGGTTTGGGGGAAATTAAATCAGTCCTGGGGAAATTTGGGGCAGGGAAAAGTCCAACAATTATGTTGTTGTTTTAGTACATTCTGGTTCTGATATGGTAGTTTCATTTATATGAAAAACTAAGGCCGATAACATTCAACATGACACCATCAGTATGTGCCATAGTGAGGCAGAGTCGGTGTAAGCACAAAGAGTTGCGATGTTTGGGGGCTTAGGTAATGTGTAAGAGTTCTAGATAAGATTTCAGAAGTTGAGATAAGGGGCAAAGCAAAAATCTAATAATTCAATCTGGCTGAAGGCATGATTGGATGATGAGTCATCAGTCACATACCCTACCGTGGGTGTTAGGTAGCTATGGTGGGTAGGCGTTGGAGAGTAGGGAAGGGTGAGCGATGTTTTGTTTTAATTAAAATTCCGTCACCCTTATATCGCAACCTAATTACATGGTGATGTGCGCACGGTATATTTAGCCTCTTAACATGCAAATTGTAATAATTGTGTAGCCATGAAATTGTTGTATTTATTGGACCTATTAGGGTTTGTACATTGTACAATAAATAAATGTTTATAAAAAATTAGATGACTTAGTGAAACAAATGTTTATTATGTCAACTTTTAAGAGCAAACAAGAAGTCAACTGTGCTTATTGTGAATGGCGTAGCAGATTTGTTAAACTCTGATGTCACGTATCTAATAAACATCCCCAAGAAAAAACCTAGAAGTAAGGCTAAAGGGAGTATTGCAAGTTTTGTAAAACGTAAATTATGTGATCAGGAAAAACTCAGTCTTAAATAGCAATAGTATTTCCCCTAGTGTGGCTGATAGTGATAGACCTTGCAGTAGTGGCGAGTCTACAAAAAAATGAAAAGTCTATGAAAATCAACAATTATACCAAGGCCTCCCGGAATTACTCTCCATTGCTTCTTACTATCAAGATGTAAAATTAAATGTTGGTACTGGTAAGCCTATTGGTATCAATGAACAATTAATAACAATATGTTATTAATGGGAGATGGGAGAAAACTAAATTTTTTATAAGGTAAGTACTATAAAAAAAACCTATGATATGTTTGAATTTGAATTCGCCAAACTATGTAGTAGGTAATAATCCTTATTCCCTTCAGCCTCTATACAAAATTCAATGTTTTATTTTGAGCGCTATGATTTTCGGGTATTTTTTCTGTTGAAAATGTTATGTTCTGGGGAAATATTGGATCGTTGAACATATTCTGCACCCCTGTTGCCTCCATTCTTCTCCTCTCATTTTCACACTTTATGTTAGCTGCTCCTTCCATCTCATTCTTGGCCTCTCTTGCAGTCTTTTTCCTACATACTTTATCTCCATCATTATCCTTGGCATCCTCTCCTTTTCCATGCTCATTACATGCCCATACCATCTCAATCTTACTTTCTCTACTATCTCATGTACTTCCACTCTTTCCCAGATAACTTCATTCCTTATCCTTTTTCTCTTTGTGACAGCTAACATGCTCCTCACAAACTTTATTCCTTATCCTTTTTCTCTTTCTGACAGCTAACATGCTCCTCACAAACTTTATTCCCATAACCACCGCTTTTCTAATCTCTCTTACATTCATTGGCCATGTTTATGCTGCATATGTGACAATGGATATTATTATTTTCAGTTTTATTTGTTCTGTATTTGTAATTCTCCTTCTTAGGAAAGTGGACATCACTTTTCACACTTACTGAAGAGTCCAAAAGAACAAAACTTAGGTCAAAGAAATGAGCACATTTTCTTTAAGAGGCAATCATTTCTTATACTCCCGTGGTATCAATAAAAAACTTAATTTGTATTCTTTGTTTAATATGAGGAAGGCATATTATGTGTTGACTATTTGCTTCTCTCACGCTTTTTTTTTTGTAGCTAGGCCCTAAATAAAAATATGTTTCAGCTATTCATAGTCATTGAACCATATTTTCCCTTCGTTTGATCCTGAAAATTTGAAAACATACCATATTTACTAAAATAAAATAAATTGAAGTATTTTTTTCTAACAAAAAATTTTTAAATATTAAAGGTTGCCCACAAAGAAAATGGACAGACCAGACAAATTAATTATATTCTGAAACTCTTTTCAATGTGTTGGTTGTTTGGGGTTAACATAATACCTGCAATTTTTTCATTAACCAATGTGTAAAAAATTTTATTAGAGTATTGTGTTTTATAGTTCATCCTAATTTTTTTTTTAACCTGAAAGTTATTTATAATGATAAAATGAAGAGTTGGTTTGTCTGTCATGAGCTTTGTGTGATATCTACCGGATGCAGAGGTCGGCAATTTTTAAAATTAGTAGCCCTTGTTTACAAACATGTGCACCTCAAAGAGAAAATTTTAAATTTTTGATTATATTATGTTTAATTTATTAAAAATTGGATCTAAGACTTTTTTTTAATCTGTTAAAAGCAAAGAAAAGCGTTCCCCGATGCATTGCGTGATTACTTCGGGCAAAATTAGATACTTCTGCCAATTTATTAATAAAGTTGAGAAAGGGATATTTTTAATACTATTCAATTAGTTTTTTTTATAGGAAAGGTGTTAGAGAGTTACAATTAAATAGTTTAGTTTGGTGCATCTACTGTATCTTCAATATGTAGAACAACTAGACATTTGTGAAGCAGGTATTTTAAGTTTGAATTGAATATTGAATTGAAGCAAATATTATTCATGAATTAAAAACAAAACAAACCATATCCTAGTTAATTATGCTAAAATTACTATGTTCATTTAAAGAGTTACATGTTATAAAAAAATTAAAAATTAATTTTGGACCTCATTCTGTATAAATATAAGTTCTTCCACATGTTTACGCAACAATAGTTCACCTTGCTTAAGTTAAGCGGTAATTATAACTATTTCAATACATATTTTCAGTCATCAAAGCTAACAAATTTGTTAAATATAATCCAAGGGTGCGATTATAGACTGCACAAAGGTCTTATAAAGGCTCTTTGGGGGCGGGATTGGGGCTTATTTTCCGGTCAATACAGTTAAAATTATTAAGCCTTTACTTTACCTCACAAGAATGATTATTAAAAATATTTTAACATGTTTTAGGTACAGTGTGGTATTTTCAACAACCTAAAATCTGATTGATTTTTTTTTTAGTTGGGTTTGATTTGAGTTATCGAATAAAATAAAACTTTAATCAATACTGATATTATTGAAGATTTGCATACCCCTTATAACAATTAAATGAAGCTGTGCAAACATTTTACAACAGTTTGGGAGAGGTATAAGCTGAATGCTATTGTCTTCTACTATTTACTAATTACTGACTGTTGGCCATCTTTTCTTGGTGTCAACACTCAAGGAAATTTAAGAAGCTTAGGATAGTATAATTGCTGCTTGCACCATGGCTATTACTAAGATTTGTTCTCTGCTTTCGATCGGGTCTGCAGTCCAAGGGCCATGAAGTGGTGGATTGTTTGCAGTACCTATGTTCCAACGACGTGGATATTCCTCTTGGAGGAATTATTCACACTGGAATGCAGAACAAGCTGGGAGGGTACGAGAACGACTGCAGCCTTGTAAGGATAGCAGAAAACCAGTGAGTAATTGCTAGAAACCATGATTTATGCTAAATAGAATTACTAGGTCTCGTTAGATAAAAAGCTGGAATCCAGTATTAAAAGTAGGTAAATAAATGACATTTTTCGGCTATAAATGGTTTTAAAAAAAGATTCAAACTTAAATGGATAGATTATTATTATTATTAGCACCGCGTCTTACTACCCATTCGGGTTATACGCACTTACGTCTAATGTGTAATGGTAGGGTAATTGTGAGATGAAATGAAGGACCTACAGTTTAACGTGGAATCCGAACCACGATGGAGGCCTGGCATTCCCAAAATGGATAGAAAAATTATGGCTAGATTTAAAATTATTAAATTTTAAATATTTGTTTTGATCACAATTTTCTGTAATAATAACCACATCAAACACATATTTTACTTATTATTCACAAATGGTCTTTGGTGGGAGGTAGGGATGTGCGAAGCTTTCCACCTCGACTTAAATTCGAAAGTAAAATTCCCAATTTGACAATTATGAACCTTTGCAAAATAAAAAATTTAAAGCCAAAACACACATATTTATTTATTACTTTTCATTTTCTGCTGTTATTTCTATCAAAAATTAGTGTTCACATAAAATATATATAAATAAAAAAAAATCAAACTTTTATTTGGCTTCAGGACTATCTCATTTTATTCGATTTGACTTCACTTTTAATTGTAAAAGTGGACTTCCACACACTCCTCATGGCAGGGAATATTTTTCTTAGACTGTAAAATTTGATTTGTTAAAGGAAAATATTATAATAGAGCATTTGGTACTATTTTCACAGCAATTTCAGGGAAAAAACAATGTTGTCTACAACTAACTGAATATGTGTATTGTTTGTATATTGCTAATTCTCATTAAAATTAACATAATTGACCATTATTTACATATATCTCTAGTGATTGCTACAACAAAGGAAAATCACACAGATTAAAATACTTGTAAGGCTAATGTTTTCAATATAGGTATAGATTCTTAATTAAATAGAGGTTTAGTAAATCATTGGGAGTTAAGAGGATAACTCATTTTATTTGTTGGGAGGTATTTGAACACAAAACATGATATTATTTTCAAGTTGTCCGTACACACAGGTAGCTTCATCATTAGGACAGTCTGCCACATTGTTTACATATAGCTATCAAGGGAAACTACAATGACCACATTGCACTTAGCCCAGGTTTAAATCTAGATCTTTAATCTCATAGCAAAGCACAGTATTTTATATTTAGTTCAATGTGGAAATACTTTAATTTAATGCGATAGGAAAGGAAGCCAACATGAAAGAAAAGTCAGGGTAGGCCTTGATAGAATCAAATAAACTTCTCCATTTTAATTTCCTTACACACTTCACACTTCCACCTTTTTATTGATTTCATAGTTACATGTTATTTTAAATTTTTGTAAGTAATTTTTCTTAGTAAGAAAGACAAAAGCACAAAAAAAAACAACCACTTTTCCTCTCTTTCCTAATAGGGGCTGACTGGAAGATATGTCACACTAATTTTTCTCACCCTTTTCTACGCTTTTCACACATTGTCACAACATTAATACTATGTTACACACACACACACACACCCTATTTGAATAATATTTTTATTAGATAGCCTATAAATAACCCTTTTATTGAATGTGTTCACAAAGCTCGACAATCATAGTCAATGAGTCGATCATTGTTTACTTATCCGTGTGCACAGTTGGGTTTATTAACACAGAGACCACTGTCTGATAATGTAGCATCACATATTATCTGACTTCCCCATCTCCCCTCGTCACCCTTGGTTACACCGAACACTNCCCCCCCCCCCCCGATATACATAAGAAGTTTATGAACAACCCCATATGAAAAAATAAATATTTCTAAAATTTTTAAATAATGTGTAACTACAAAGTAATTAGAGGTTGGAAGTAATGAAGAGAGAAATTTATTTTGTCTCTATGAATACATAAATTAACTTTCCTTCTTTCACTCATTGTTTCCACACAGTTTATACCTTTTGTTTTGTTTATAAATAATATTGACTTTTCCACATAAAATGTCTGGTTTTTGCTCTAAGAGCAGCTACATGATGATTGCCCCAACGATCCAACAGACCAGATGTAAGGTGTGGATACAGAAACATCTTCCGGCAGACGGCTCCGTAACACTCTCTGACGTTACGTCCATGTATACTGCGATATGTATAATGGGGCCATTCACCAGAAACCTCCTCTCTGAGCTCACAGACACAGATTTGAGTCCACGATCATTCCCTTTCTTTACATTCAAGGTTAGTTGTCACTCTACCTCCGCTCACCTTCTCTTTCAGGAGCCTATTATTTTTAATGTATGTTATTTAGTTAGCTTACTTCCTAAGGCTTAGTGACAAAAAAAATAAGTTTTTAGAAGATGAAACAAAACTGTTTTAAAAATCACAGTGCGGCAGACATTTGCGAAGCAGGTTTTTTGATTTTGAATTGAAGTAAATACAAGGCGTATTCAAAAAGTAAGTAATGTTTGGCTATTAAAAAATATAGACGATTTTACTGTTTCAATAAAGGCCATACCTTAAACTAATTTTCCACATAATTTCCACCAACATTAAAGTATTTGTCCTAGCGTGGTACCAATTTATGAATACCTTCTTCATAAAATGAAGCTGCCTGTGGAGACAACCAATGTTGCACAGCTCTTTTGACTTCATTATTGTCCTCATAGCACTGACTGGCAAGTGACTGTTTCAACTGCAGGAACAGGTGAAAGTTACTCGGCTCCAAGTCTGCACTGAAGGGGGGGGGGAATGATTAATTTGTACCCACCCAAATGATGTGATACGCTCTTGGGTTGGACCAGCATCGTGTGGTTGAACATTATTGTGAAGCAACCTAACACCGCGACTGAGTATGTTTCACCATTTGTTTTGGATTTTGCGACACAATTTATTCAAGGTCTCACAATATGATGCAGCATTTATTGTTGTGCCCTGTGGCATGAAATCAACATGCAAAACTCTCTTTCTGTTTCAAAAAAAACGGTGTACATGATCTTCCAAATTGAAATTGTTTGCTTGAATTTCTGATTTTTCGGAGACATGGTGTGCTTCCACTCCATAGACTGATGTTTTGATTCCAGCATTATGTGAGAAGCCTATGTCTCATCACCAGAGACAATGTGGCTTATAAAATCACCACCTTCATTACTGAACTGTGTGGGAAAAGTCAAAGCACTGCCAAGTTACTTTTTTGCGCACCTCAAAGAGCATGTTTGGCACCCAGCTTGAGCATAGCTTCCAATATTTTAAACAATCTGTCACAATTCCATAAAGAACAGTACTTTAAATCTGTGGGAATTCACAAGAAAGTGAAATCATAAACCATCTGTTGGCACAAATATTTTCGTTGATTTATTGCACCAAATCATCATTTATGTCAGCTGGCCGCCCACTGTTTCTCATCATGCACATTTTCACATCCTTTGTTAAATTGGCTAACCCATTGTCTCATCACTCCCTCACTTATTGCATTTTCACTGTAAAGTTCACTAATTTCCAATAAATTTTGGTTGGTTTTACATTTCTTGCATAAAAAATGGATAACAGACCATATTTCACAGTCGGCGGGTCCTTCAACTTTCTTTAACATTAGAATCAAAACATAAAAAAAAAAGTTTATTTTGTAATGGCATCTGGGGTAAGCTAATGTGTGAGGGAGCTGTGCGCATGGGCACACTGATGATCGAAACCCTCTCACAGCCATATTTGGAAACGGTACTTACTTTCCAAACACACCTCCTATTTTTTACAAATTTCTAATAATTATTGAATCAAATTATATCCTAGTTAAATATACTAAAATTATGATGTTAAATAAAAAAAGTTACATATTAAATAAGCTATCATAACTAAATGTATGTTCTTCAACATGTTAATGCAACAATAGTTCACCTTGTCAAATTTAAGTAGTGTAAGACTTAAATAAATATTTACTTTACCTCACAAGAATTGCTATTAAAAATATAACAATATTATTATTATTATTATTATTATTATTATTATTATTAGCGCCACGTCTTACTACCCGTTCGGGTTGTACGCACTTACGCTAAAGTGTAATGGTAGGGTGATTGTGAGATGAAATGGAGGACCCACAGTTTAACGTGGAATCCGAACCACGGTGGAGGCCTGGCATTCCCCACATTCAATATAACAATAACATATCTAGGCACAGTATGGGATTTGCAACAACCTAAAATTTTAACGATTAGTTTTCTGGTTTGGTTTGATTTAAGTTATTGAATCAAATAATATAAAATTTGAATTGATGTTGATATTGATATTATCAAAGCTTCGCAGACCCATACATAGCAGTAATATTAAAACTACTAGGTTGTATTACCTTCTAGTATATCAGGCATGTCAAACTTGTGACCTAACCTACTTTTATGTGTGGCCTGCTGATCTTATGATGAATCGACTTATAATGGGGCCCAATTTTATTACTTTCAAAGCTGTATAGAATATTTACTATTTGGGAGTGTCATACCTTGCTATACTTTATTGCATCAAGTCCAAAACCTTTCCTAGATGCTCAATTTTCTAAAGATTGCTTAATTGACACTTAAAGAATTCACTATAAAGGCAGTCCTATTATTTTATACTTTAATTTTCTATTTGTAGTAAAAAAAGTACTAATTTGGAGCTATTTTGAAATAATAAGCTTAAAAATAAACACGTGTATGCACACTAGTGTCTTACTTTTCGGCTGGTCACCTAATGTATTGCAACTAATAGGCATTACCACAAGAAAAAATTATCTTAATTACTTTGGAAAAATGATTTAAATAACAAAATTCTTTAATTTTCAGCTGATTTTCAAAGTTATTTCTAAATTGTTCCACACTGCCCCTTAGAGCAGTGCGCCCCTCGGGTTGGGAACTACTACTTTAAACTAAAGCTATGTTTCTGTTTTTAAGGTGGGAACATCAGCATTACTATTTGACTGTTAATATTGCACATTGCACAATGAATATTCTTAGGACAGTGCTATTTTACACAAAAGAAAATTGTGTCATGATACAATACTATTAAAACATTTTACAGTTACAATATTAAGTTGAGAATGAATTCTAATACATTTTGTTTGAACCTACAGGAGCTGGATGTGGGACTAGCCAATGGTATTCGTGCTATGAACCTCACCCACACAGGGGAACTAGGCTATGTGCTCTACATCCCCAATGAGGTAAGTGTTTGTTTATGTCTCTATTTATGTGATTTCAAATAGACTATTTTCTTTTAAATTTGATATTTTAAATTATTTATTTCTGATCTTGATGTACAATAAATGTGAATATAGATACATACAAATTATACTTTAACTGAACCAACAAACTTAAGAAATTAAATTATTCAAATAATATTGATTAAATTCATTCATATAAATGGGTGGAAGTATTTAACTAAACTGACCCGGCCACAGGGTAGAAACATTTGATGATGATGATATTAATGGATTAATTGGTAAGAATAACTTGTAGGTTATTACAAATGAAAAGACAGTTTCAACATTATGTAAAACCAAACCTATTTTAAGATCAATGATGCATCATTTTGTGGTGAAACTCCAGAAGTTTGTTACAGCATCTTATAGATGTTCTATATGTGCACCCTTAAGTCACATGTCATATATCAACGAGGAAGCCTAATTCTTGCCAAACGCGTGTTAACATACCTTTATCAACTCCAGCAACAGCTCTTGTGATACAGTGTTTTAGATCACCTAAATTAAGAGGAAGGGGAGGGACGAAGACCTTGTATTTGATATTATTTCAATAAAAAAAGGTCATAGATTGTTAGATCGGGACTTGGGATGGCCAACATATGAGAGATATGAAGCCAGTTGGGCAGCCGATCCAGCGCTTTGGATGATTTTTATCAAGCTAATTAACAAACATAAAATTCGTAACAGTGGAGCATATGGGGGATTCCCCAAAGTTTAATATATTCTGTTATATATTCTATAAAAAGGTGTTTTAATGTATAATTGTGTTTAATATTTAATTATAATCTGATAAATCAAGCTATTACAACATTTAATTCAATTATTTCAGATTTCTTCATACATAATAGTTCAAAATATTAAAAATCTAACATAAATGAGCATTCTATCTATCATTATTTTTATTGACAAAACTTCACATTGTCAAAGGCGGAATTTTTTTCGAAGCTAAATTGGAGTTTATATTTTTTTTTAAAGTCAAGTTGAAGTTTTCAAAGCTTGGCACACACCTAGTGTAAGGATTATTTCATAATGATCCTTACGATTGAGGACTTAATAAAATGGTTTGTAAGTCATGTATTTATGTAACAAACTTACAACACTCATAAACTTATAAATGTTGACTGGAAGGAACAAAGTATAAGAATAATTTACAAGTTTAACAAATTAGTTTATTAATATTCAAATAAATCAAAAGGAAGCACATGGTACTAAAGGTAGAAATTATTCAAACCATCCATTGCTTAAACATGAGAATATAAACGGTAACAATAATATAAATAGCTTGACCAATGAGCATCAGGTGGGAAGCACCTAGGTACCCCCTTTAACCCACACAAATAGGTCATAGGTGTAAATAAGAAAGCTTGTAACTTGATAAAGCAGGACAATTACTAATTCATCAAATTAGACGAAAGGCAGCAACTCTAAATTAGTGGCGGTAATCAAATCTAATTACAAATTTATCATACATAGTTCTTCTCCAGTCTACTGACTGTAAGGCTTCCAACTACAACACATAATTTCAAATATAAGGAACCAAGCCGCATAAATTTAGTTCCAGTTTAAGGAGTTACAAGGGCAGTAATTAACATGAGCTAGCTAGCTAGCTTGAGTTAACTCCATATAGAGCTAGACATTACAATGTTATAAGCTCCTAGAAGAGAAACTATTATTTTACAACTAGTAAAAGGTGAACTACCAGGAATCTAGACGCTACAGATACTACGGCCGATCAATTTCTAATTAGTACTGTCTGAGCAATCAATAGTATATTTATTCTGTTACCCTGAAAAGGGGACAATGATACTAGACAAAATAGTTATAATTTTCGACTAACGCTAGAGCCGCCACAAGGGGGTTGTACACAACAGACAAAATCCCGCAGGGCACTACTGTTGTGTTACTGGTCGGCGATGTGCGCCGATTGAAGTGGTACCGTTTAATCAGCTGATAATTGCCCCGTGATCGAGCACTAAACAAAGTGGTACAGTATTATTATGAGATAACTGGTATTTATAGCCCCCACACGATTTATTAAATTTATTTTATCTTCGGCACTGAAGATATAAGTTTATATGATACAGCTTAGTTGAACTACAGATATCAGTGAGTGGCACTGAGAAATACTGCTACTGCTATATTTATGCTACCAGTACTTAAGATATAATTTGTTAGATTTATGCGACCTGCACTCTTAATTTGTATTGGCACTCTCTGTTTGTATTGGTATTCTCTATGTGTTCATACACACAAGCAGCTAATATATGACCTACCCCTTGGACCACTCACGACCAGTGTCAGAATCAACAAATCGAAAGAGTCCTGGCGACAGGTGTTATGAAGGCTAGCTTTTTATTAGGTAGAGGGAGCTAGCGTCACTTGCTTTTTTTGGTAAATACTGCGGAGTTGACTTTTGAAAGAAAAAAATAAGTTTTAGTTGTGCAATCCTTTGACATTATTTCTAAAAGCGCGCGATTCTCCATGAATGAAGTATTGAAAGGATATTTTACATAAAATATTTTAAAGAAAATTGCACTTTATCTATGACTTTTTTAATATATGAGAGGGTTCCAAATCAGTATCATTACACTACTATGGACAAGTATCACTTCCACATGTTGTGCACCGCATACCAGTACACTGACACATCAGAGACAAGTGTCAGTTACTGACCCAATTAGGGATCCATAGGGAAACAAGTCAGCAGTACTGACACACAAAAACTAAGTCATATGGACATAGATCAATAGAGCACAAAAGTTCACCAACGGCTGTTGGGAACACCCCAAAGGAAGCCTCTCTCATTTGCTAATCGTCTGGCCCAGGTGTTAGATGTTTATGTGTTGGTCTTCAAAGCCAAGTTGCCTCGTTCGCTGGGGCATTTTTTATGAGAATTGGGTGTGTCTCGCTTGTGATGTCACAGTGGGTCCATATCTGCCACACATTATTAGAACTTATTAGATTTAGTAGTGATTGTTTTAAATCTATTATAGGGCTTCATTTAGTGTATGTGTTAGAATGTATTTAACACGTTACAAACTGTAAGATTCAGGAGGAAATAGGACAAAGGAGATGGAAGAGTGGACAATTCTATCTTATCACACATGGCTATGGATATAATTTGGTGATAGAATATAGTAAAATTATTATTATTATTATTATTATTATTAGCACCGCGTCTTACTACCCGTTCGGGTTATACGCACTTACGCTAATGTGTAATGGTAGGGTGATTGTGAGATGAAATGAAGGACCTACAGTTTAACGTGGAATCCGAACCACGGTGGAGGCCTGGTATTCCACACATTCACAAGATGTCTTGTTAGAGGTGAAGGAAGGGTTTGGTAATCAGATAAATCTGTGCCGGGACCGAGGATTGAACCCCGGCCGCCAGCACAGAAGTCTGACACCTTACCCCTAGACCAAATATAGTAAAAGAAGCCAAAACCTTGTCATATAAGAAGTACATGAGTGAGGAGAGATTTAAATAAATTACAGGCTGTAGGGATGATGTCCCTGAGAGATATTGAAAATGTTACAAGGAGAGATAGGCCAAGGAACGAAAAAAATTAGGAATAGCTTAAAGGCTATATACCATTAGAAGAGACGCTGAAGAGGAAAAGATTGTAGTGGCTAGGGCGTGTGATGAGATGGAAGAGAACAGAATTTCTAACAAAACTCTTACAGAGCAAGGAGAAGAGTACAAAACTTATTGGAAGACCAAGGATGAGATGGATGGACCAAACGCTGAAAGACATGGAGGCAAAAAAGAAGATTGGAGAAACACAGCAAAGGTAGAAGATTGGGAAGATTGACAGGAATTGCCAAGAGGTTGCGTCAGACGACCTTCAGAAGTAGAAACGCTCAGTGATGATGATGTTTATACAAATAATTAAAAATTTTAGGAACAGCCTATCCAATTCCAACTTAATAACATTTTGTTAAACTAGACCCAACATATATCCATGTGGCAGATATGATTACAAAAGGTTTGTCCAGCTGTACATATTCTCACTTGTATACAATTCACATAATGCTATCCAGTGATATTTATGTGCCTGTTTTGTTGCTGTCAGCTTGCTCTGCATGTGTACACTCAACTGATTGAAGCAGGGAAGAAATATGGAATCCGACACGCTGGCTACTATGCGATGCGAGCCATCAGAGTTGAGAGGTTTTACGCTTTCTGGGGCCAAGATTTGGACACCACCACTACACCCCTAGAGTGTGGTCGCTCTTGGAGGGTCAAGTTTGATGTGAGATAACAGTAGGGCATTTTACTATTTAACAAACAACTTTTGAATTGCCTTGAAAAACATGTACTTGTACTCTTGTTTAAATAATATGCAGTTGTAACCAACTTTTTGGGGATTTAAATTAGATTCAATGAACATGTTTTATCTGACAAAATAACACATTATTTTTAAAAATCTATAGATTCATACATAAATTTGAGTTCAAGTTTTGAATTGGAATTTGTTTTAGACCTCTTTTACTGCTTATCCATCCGACACCTTAGCTCAATCAGTAGCATGTGTCTCTACCAAGCTAAGGTTCCCTGTTCGATTCTTGTCTTACCCAAAAAATTTATCATTGTTGAAATGCTGGTTTAATCTCTCACATTGATAAATTAACGGCCGTGAACTGGATGTTGTGTCTGTCCTAGTCTTAAGTTAGATTATAACGCATATAAATCCATGAGAGGCCTAGCAAGTCGGTAGTGTAAAATATATGTCTTGAATACAAAACTGACCCAGACATTAGGCTGGAAATAATAATGGATGTAAAAAAAATAGGGTGTAAATCCCATCATAGTTATAGGAAAAACTTAACCAAATTAAGATTCATAAAATAGTGTATCTTACCCGTCTATAGTAAAATATATGCAGAAACCCTTGTCATATAATGAAGCAAAGCTAATGAGGGGGTGGGGGGGAACAAATGACCCCCCCCCACCACCACCAACCACCACCATCAATAAACTACCTAAATGGGACACTCTAATTACTGTAAAAGAAGAATGAATCCTTTTATTAAAAGAATTGAAGATCCATGTTTTGAGCAATGCCTACATGATTAAAGTAATGTTTTTATACAACTTAAAAAAGTAATTCAGTTGTAATATTATACATGTTATTTATTAGGTTTTTTTTTCTGATTTAAAGTGAAATAGGTTATTTCTGACCCCGCATCCCAATAATCAAGATCCTATGCTGAAACCCCATATAGTATGGACTTCATGAAGTGTTAATGACAAGTTTTTAATCCAAATTAAAAATTGAATGGAGGATAGAAGGACAAGGCCTACACACTTGCTAGAAAACTGTAGGCCTCAAAGATTACAATTAAAACATACTAAAACACATAGTTAAGTAATTTTTGGGGTAGAAGAAGAGAAAGAAAAACACAAACTGGACTATGGCAGCATGGCTAGAGGTAGATCATGGTCACTTAGATACTCTTGTTGCTTGTATCTTGATTCACTAAAAAAAAAATTTAGGCTTGGATTCTATATTTGCCTGTTCAAACTTGTGTATTTACTCTTGGTAGATGGATAGAATGTTGTATTCATAATATATTTAATTATTAAATTAAATTATCTGTTAATATTGTTTCTATAAAAAAATATTGACTGATGTGATTAGGCCTGCTTGGAAGAAAAGGAGAGATGGTTGTATTAAATTGAAGCCAGGGGGTGCTTGGGTTTGGTTATATATTGGTGACCAAGTTGCCATCTGTGAAGCTGGGAAGTATTGCAACTATTGGGGAGGGCTCTGTTGACTCTAGTACTATAGCATGAGTCTAAATCTGAGCTGTGTGTTTGGGCATGAAGTACTACTGGTTTGTCAGGGTCGTTGGGGTTGGTGTCAAAATGATGAACATCCATTCAATACCTGAGTGTTAATGATTAAATATATTATAAATGCAACATTCTATTCATTTACCAAGATCAAAAACACAAGTTTGAACAGGCAACTACAAAATCCAAGCCTCAACTTTTTTTTTTTATGAATCGAGACATAGACAACAACAGATTCTAAGTTACCTTGAACTAACTACAGCCATGCTGCCATAGTCCAGTCTGTGTTTTCCTCTCTTCTGCCAAAGAAGGGGACTGATGTACCCTGAAAATTACATAGCTATGTATTTTGGTATGTTTTAACTGTAAATTTTGAGGCCTACCATTTTCTGGTTAGTGTGTAGGTCTTGCCCATCTATCCTCCTTTCAATATTTAGTTTAATATAACTGTTGGGCGACATTTTTCCTCAATTTATAATCTAGAACATAACAGAAGTGTTCTAGTTATTCTATTTAATTTTAACCATGATTTATCCTAATGCGCCATTCCTAACATTCATATGCGATGTGAAAAGAATTTTTAAATATATATATGTTTTGATGTTGGACATTTCACGGCTAATAGTCAACATGAATTGTTTCCCACTTGTAATGCAGAAAGGTAAACACTTCATTGGTCAAGAAGCCTTGGAGAAGCAGCGCAGTGAAGGTGTAAAAAGGATGTATGTCCAACTTGTACTGAATGACCATGACCCGGAGTTTGACGTCTGGCCATGTGGCAATGAGCCTATTTACAAGGATGGACAGTATGTAGGGTTGACAACTACCACCGCCTATGGATTCACTTTTAAGAAACAGGTATAACTTAAATAACTCATTATAGTTTAACACTTGTTAAGTTTGAAAATAAAAAAATGAAAACAAGTGGTGTGTGAAATCCACTTTTTCAATTTGAAGTGAAGTCAAAATGAATAATTTGAAATATTCCTGAAGCCAAATTTGAAGTTGAAAAAAAATTATATATATAAAAAGTTTAATGTTGGAAGAAAACTTTATTTTGTTTCATAACTAAATAACTAGGTATTAAATTTAAATTACAATGTGTTATATTTAGAGATGTCACGATACCCATTTTTCTTGATTTCAATTCTTGAATATTATCTTTTTAATTTTTTTCCAAGAATTATTGCATAGAAAATCTGATGTGCCTGATACCCTACTCCCCCCCTCAATGCGAAACTTGGATTCAATCACAACTTAAAATTTTTATAATTTGTGAAATGTGTTCTTCTTTCCGTTATAAAATCTGCAATTCATTGTATTAATTTTGAGTTTATTTGAATTATTGGTTTTGATTTTCAGTTTTGAAGTATTATAGTATGTTTAATAAATATCTATAAGATTGTGAGATTAAAGTTTCAAATGATATGTGTAATGATAGAGTCCAAGTTTCGCATTGAGGGGGGAGTAGGGTATCAGGTATGTCAAATTTTCTATGCAATAATGCTTGAATAAATAATGAAAAAGGAACTGTTTAAGAATCAGAATCAAGAATCAAGGTTGGACCTAAGAATCGAAATCGAGAAAAAACAGGTATTGTGACATCTCTACTTATAATGTATATGGTCATAGCTTAATCTCTCAAGGTATGACTGCTACCTTACTTAGTTCTACTATAGTATAGTTTATACAATAGGGTCATAGTGTGTAATCCACCAAGGTAAGGCTGATACTTTTCAGGAAAAACCATGTGTTTCATAACATCACAAATATAAATGTGTATTTTAATTAAAAATATTTTCATTGGCTAAGCTTCATAATGTTAATCTGGAATTATGCTTTTATAGTCAAGATGAAGTTTTCAAATTTTCACACATCCCTATTGAAAACTATAAACAAAAAGTAAAAGCTTTTTATCAGAATATATTTTTGCTTCCTAGGTGTACCACAGGTCATCTTAGTTTCTTTGATATGTCTAATAAAGGTTAAGTCTGCTCTTTGGATGTGTCTTGAGATAATATTTGTTGTGAAGGTAAGGTCTTATAGAGGTTATGTTTGTTTCCTAGGTGTGTTTAGGGTTTGTGAAGAACTTGGACAGTGAAGGTCAGGCCCAGGAAGTGACAACAGAGTTTGTCTTGTCTGGCAACTATGAGGTGGACATTGCGGGAGTGAGGTACTCCGCCAAGGTTAACTTACATTCACCAAACCTCCCTACGCAGTACCCGGACAAGGAAAGGGGAGCTTACCTTGCCACCAGAGAGGAGCAGGTCGCAAGATAGATTGTTACCAGGAGGCTTCTTTAACAAACACAGACAGAAGAAGCAGATCCACAGTTAAAATTACTGTTTAAAGAAAAGAATGCCAAATGCAATTCCTCGATGCCTTGACACTTTTGATTCTTACTGGTATTGAAAGAATCAATCTTAATATCACAATCTTTGATAGCTCGATTCTTAGCTCTAAATTCTCAGGAAATGATAGTTTTTTAATCCAAACAAAACAGAAAGTTTGGCTACTTTTTGTTGTGGTTATTATAGGTTTTTTTGATGTTTCATTTTCTACCGGCAAAATGTAAATTTACTTAAAATGGCGTTTGTCTGCACAAATCATACATGGTTGTATTAAGTTTTTCTACTACTCATCATATATGTGCTCAGGAAAAATGCTCACATGAAAAAATTACCACACAAAAAAATACAAGAAAAAATAAAATTAGTTCCTATAGTTTTATGAGGGTAAGCAGGCGGTGTCAAGTACTAACTCTCCTCTGTTGCATGGAAGTCCACGAGAACAGGAGGAGCTTTGCACAGGAAATTACAAAATTAATAAACATATGAAAGGTTATGTTAAGTTAGGTTGGGCTTAGCCATAGTTGTATTTTTCATGGAAGGTTTGAAAATTAGGTTTGTATTGATAACCGGGAAAAAAGCGCTAATGAAAAAGCCCACATGAAATCTGTACACAGAGATATGCTGTTGAGATTTATATCTGTGCGAGGTTTATGGATCAAACATTAATAGTGAAGGGAAAGCATTAATTTTGTTTCTATGGGCTTTTTTCCGTGTGGGTATTTTCTTTGTACGCGTTTATGAGAGGAGGGGGGGTTCTCTTTCTGTACACAATGTTCATGTGGGCTTTTTCTGTTTGCTTTCTTTTCATGGAATCGATTAGTTGGACTGATTAAATTATTTTAGTTTTTATTTATGATATTAAAACATGAATCAATTAGTCAATTTTAAATGTTGTTTTTATAATCTGTACAAGTTTTACTAAATAATATATACCTTTAATATACTTAAAATAAATGTTAAATGTTAAATGTTAAATGTACTTAAAAATACTTATCATTGATTAAATATGAGCTATAGTATAAAGAAGTGGGATAAAGAAAATATGATGGCTAATATATATGAAAATGTTTATCTAGTTATGAAAAATCACACTAAGATATATGAATGGGCAGATTTCAATTTATGTGGGTAGACATGCAGTCATGTCACTTGTTAATTATATTTTATAAAAATCAACTTCAGGTATTCCCCAGACAGCACTGTTTATTGTTCCTATTATTATTATAAAGCTCTATAAATGACACCAAATGAAGTTAATTTTTCCACAAATCAATAAAAATGCATTAATGGTCTATCAATAGAACTAGGAAAAACTATGAAAACTTTGATTTGACTTGAAAAAAAAAATTG
>CABFVZ010000016.1:966580-1002547 GCA_902151445.1 Timema monikensis | reverse complement strand
GGAGGGGGGGAGTGAAAACTCCCAGTTCAAATCGTGTATTTTTAGATTAAAAAATATAACTGATTTTACTACAGCGGTTTCCAACATTTTGTAGTTTATGACCCCAACTTTTCTCTCTACAGCTATCGTGACCCTTTGATAACTTAAAAGCGTTCAAATCCTAGTTTTTAAGTTTTTTTCACTGTGTATTACTACCAGCCCGGACTATCTACAGTTAGCTACACCAATGGGAAAGGTAAAATTTAGAGGAAATGTGCACTTATTTGCTTTGAGGGATATTAGGATAAACTACCTCTGGCCAGAATTAAAATCCTTACTTCACCTTCACCAACAAACCAAACCAAAAGAGCGTGACATTAAACCCGCATGTCCACTAATGCCCACTAATGCTTGTTTTAATTATTATATCTTGCTTATAATAATGGTTATATGCGACTAATTTGTAGTAAAAGAGAATCAACAAGCCCGGGGTTGGGGGATGATTTTATATTATGCTAGCAGCATTACAAGGCTGCCACAGTAAACCAGTCAACAAGAAGCTATCAGAATGGAATAGCCAAAAGGAGCCTAAGCAGTAACCAGGTAATTTTTAGCATTTTGTCATCTTACATTTCTATTAACATTACGCATCTTCCTACAATCATTAAAATCCTTGAAAAAGTAAATATAAAGCTAAAACCTCTGTATTGTGACACCACACAAAACACGCTGAGACCTCCATTTTGGAAACCGCTGTTTTAATATTACACAGTTGGAAGAAATATTTAAACTAGTAGGCTCCCTTAGCTGTAGAGCTCACTCGTCACTCAACAAATTAGCAACTTAGCCATGTTTTATTAAAAACATTTTCAGCTGTGAAATAAAGCAATAAAAATTTGAATTTATCGTTATTCCTACAGTACCAATGTCCGGCTTCACAACCTCATGGAAGTTGCCCTAAAATGTTAATACTGGTTCGTCAATAAACTGTTCAAAACACATTGTAATTTAGCGCGTGAGGGTGAAGGGACTTCCCCTAACATGTTATGGAATAGCTTATGGCAAATTCGAAATCATCACTCTAAACAGCATGATTATACGAAATTTCATGTAAATCTAACACTAAATAACGAATTTAAAAATGTATCTCAAATTTGAAAATGTTAAACGGTGAAAAAAAACTTATTTTTTGTTAGATGTAGTCTACTTAATCAAAGGAAAAATTATAAGAGTTGTAACAATGTAACACAGCCCTAAGTTACTCTTCTTCCTTCATTGTTGCTTTGGGCCTATTTAAATTGCTTTCACGAAAGCCTATTTTAATAAACAATGAAATAATATACATAAGTTAAAACTAGTATGACTACTTGCTAGAAAAATTAGTGTGTATTTCAGAAGTCAAACATTAACACTAACCTCAATATCCTCATTTCATCAGTCAGAACTTTAGGTAAGAAAACAATAAATGTTGTGTAACATTCACTGCATTTATGACTTCAAAATTTAATAAAGCCCTAATTAAGACATTGGCTGTACAACATATGATAATTTGAATCATAAAACTGTGACAATCTAGCAGCCACGGAAGTCACAACTAAAAACACTAAATCATAAACAAAACATTGGCTGACAATGCTGCCATTTCAAGCATCGCTGGCTGAGTGAAATTCTGCTACTGGGCAGCTCATGTTCCCTTATGATTCGTTTCCATACCGCATTCGACATAGATTCACCGGCTGTTGTCTATGTCTACTGACAACGGCGCTACTAGACTACATGATTAACTAAGATTTCTACAATCTATTACGGAAGGAATCTCCTTTCAATATTTGATGATTTTTGAAGTTGGGATTTTTTGTAGAGTAGGGATCAACAGCTGGGAAATTTTAAATTTGTCTGTACAAGTATGTGAATAAGGACTTACATAATAGAAAGTAATGGGGTGCAGAATAAGCCTAGAATTTCCCAACTCCAGATCTCAAATCTCATAAAATTCTCAACTTTCAAACTTTTAACCAACATTGGGGGAAGGGGGGTGTGACACCCCCCCACAAACCCCCCGGCGCGACGCCCCTGTGTCGTTCATTGAGTTCGCGATATGAGACCATTTTTATGTACTAGTTTATTGAGCTTAGAGCTATGTTAACATCTATCAAAAGTGATAGCTGCAGATCCCGTGAATGGTTTGACGTACGGATAATTGAAAGTAGATCTAGTAACTTTCTAGCTATTAGTTACTGATATTTCTATGAAAATTGGGCTACAGCAAGTGAAGATGTGTGTGTACTATGGAGTTGACGCTATTCCTATTGGCAATGCCACGTGACACTCAAGCCACAGGGTTGGTTCCCTGTAGGGCTTCGTGGGGGAAAAAATATGTTTAGAAAAGATTCAAATATAAATATAGTTAACGTTTCCACCAGATTAAGATTTAGTTGGTCACTTTTTTCACTTTTTTGTGAACTATATTTCTATTTACGGGTTTGTTTAATCCGCACTACTAGTTATTTTTTTAAATTAATTATATTAGTGTCTGTGTATATTGTATTAATGAAAAATAGGTTTACAAAGTTTAATGAGTTAGAACAATCATTTGATTAAATAAGGGTAATAAGGGTAATTAAATGCTTAAATTAGGATCATACTCACTAATTTACTTTACTATATTCCGCCAACACCCAAACCTCAGTTTATATCCGCACATTTGGTGAATTGGATATATAAGGCCAGGGGCACACATGCAATTATCAGTTATGCAATAGTTGCATAACAGTTTGATCCGCCAATGAGTGGACCGCACACACATACGAAACTAACATCAAACGATGCAACTAAATATCCTCTGTTAAAACATGTATTTCAATAGGGTTAGGTGTAGTGTATTCTCTTGAGCTGAGAAGAAGGAAGAAAATTAGAATAAAGAGGCGACATTGGGTACATCCAATCACGACCCAACGTTTGGCGAAAGGACAGTTTCATAAACTATATACAGATCTACGAGCCTATCTGAATTTAAAAAAAAGTATTATTATCGCTTGAGTGTTGACACCTTTGATGAACTTCTGGATCTAATATGGCCTTACATCACTTACCAAGGTACTAAGTGGAGGAAAGCCATCCCTACAGCAGAAATACTTTCAGTTACTTTAAGATAATAATAGTAATAATGATAATAATAATAAATCACTGATCCAACTGTTAGGTTGCTGTCAAATTTGACATTAAGCTGTCTTACATTTTAAATTTGAACAATTTTAACAATTTGCGTCAACTGTGTACAAGCCCATGTTTAGAATAAACTCGTCCAAACAGTGTGTGTCGTTTTGAATGTTTGAGTGTGCAGCCTAAGGTGGTTTTTTTACCAGACCAACACACTTGCGATTGAGTTGTGTTTCCGAAAACAGGAGACAGAAACTAGTTTTTAGAAACAAAACCGAAACTATGTTCCCACCAAACCGACCGGCTGAAAAAAACAAGTTGCAGTTTTACCTCATTATACCCGACCAAGGTTCGAACCACGGTCTCCACGTCATCAGCAGGTCACTGAAGCAGGTTCTAGTCATTTTTAGTTAACACAAGATAAACAAGATTATAAAGTTAAAAGTAGATGAGTAAGTCAAAGTGTACTTAAGAGTTCAACACCTGGCAGGACGATGTCGATAGAGGAGAAAGTTTTGTGCAAAACTTTCGGACCTTTTACGCCTCGGGTGGGGACTTTCAGATGTTGACAAATAACAGTCGCCGGTGACTCGGAGTATCCGAAATATTTCTATTTTCCGCCTCGGGTGGGGACTTTCAGATGTTGACAAAAACAGTCGCCGATGACTCGGAGTATCCGAAATATTTCTATTTTCCGGGAACTTTAGTTGCAGTTTCTGTTTTGTTTCAGTTTTGTCGGTCTGGTGGAAAACCACCTTAATTACTCAATTTTTACATGGTGTGGTGAATTCCCCTTCTCATTCGCCATACCCAAGGCCGTAGTCAGCTAATAATTTCAGGGGGGATTTTGTAGACCCATCCTCCAATTGCCGGAGGCTAGAAAAATGTATAAATGATAAACAATTCTAGAAGCTATAGGAAGTTTTTTTTTATTGCAACATAACCCCCTAACAGCCGGAGTCTAGGACAAATTCTAAATATTTAAACACCTATAGAAACTATCTAAAGTGTTTTTATAGTAACATAAACCCCTAACTGCTGAAGGCAAGGAAACATTCTAAATATTAAACACCTCTAGAAGATATCTGAAGTGTTTTTTTGTGGAAACATAACGCTATAGCTGCACAGCACCCTGATTTGTACTTTTGCCTTAATTTTGATATTGTTTAAACCATAAATAAAGCCATATATATATTTTGTTCACAAAATTTTGGAGGAGGTTTGAAACCCCCCCCCCCCTCCCGACCGCCAGAATATAAAATGTCAACCGATAATTTGTTATTATTACGTCATACTTATTTTATGAACACAAAGGTATTTAAAGGCCTATTCTAAGGGACAAGTATGAGGAGTGTAGTTTTAGAAGAAAGGCACAAGAGTTAGCGTGGAGGGAGGATAAATGAAAACATGTGATTTCCCCCCTTCCCCAGCTATCACAAGTTCATAATTATGGCTCTAGACTCAACCTCGACCCCCTCTCCCTTTTCCTCCAATCTAGTATATTGTGAGTCCGACGCCTTAGAAGACATAAACACCAGCACGGGATCAGTTTTGTTAGCCCCAACCAAACTTTAGGTCACAAGAAACCACTGATTAAGGTGGGGATGTAAGGGACGCGAGAAATAACCAGGATTTTTGCATTTTTTATAGCAAGACTTTTTTAATCAAAATAAATTAAATATTTATCCAGTAGAATCATAGAGTTTAATTGTTTTCACATGATGATATCAACAGTTGTTGAATATCTGTCATAACCATAGATAACCATTAGATGAGAAACTTTTTACTTGAAGAGGAAAAGTTGTCATTAAATTCTAGGACAGCTTGACTGAGATTCAAGAAGTGTTGATATCATCATGTGATCAAAATTAATCTTCCTATTTGTACTGGAGCAATATTTGATTAATTTTGATTAAAAAAAGTTTTGCTTTAAATGGTGCGAAAATACTGAGCATTTCTCGCGTTTTCTTTATTCCCACCTTAAACGGATATATTTATCTACCTGCACCGGTGGTCGCACGGACAAAAGGTCAGTAATCTTGTTTAATCTGGTTTGCCAGTGACGGAGAGGTCAGAGCTCGAATCCCAGGCGGGAAGAACCAAGAGTGGTTTATTTTCTCCCCTAAAAGATTTTCCCATTCATCCTCAACGCAAAATCTGGTACATTTCCTACACAATTCAACCTTTCTCATCCATACCTCATCAGTGTAATTAAATGCGGATAGCCTTGGCGGGTGGTAAGATGCGGGAATACACTTCAGTGGCTACATGGTCGCAATGGACTAGACCAATCGGGTGTACAGTTACACCAATAGGAGACGTGCAGACGTGTGTTGCTTTGTCGCCACATATTTAATTACGATATAGTGTATGGTGACTGGCTTAGGAACGAGTCAATTGTACAAGCTGAAGCTGTAAATTGTTATAGATATACATATAAAGAAATACTCTCTAATAATAAATTAAGATAAAAGTGATCAAAGTAACTTATATTTATTGTATGAGTGGGAATTTCCTTATATGATAATCGCGTCGATAAGAGAAGCTGAACTAGCCAGGGACAGATGCTCATATTATAAGTAATCTTTTCGTAGTGTTTTATAATTGACGACCCATCGAGGGGCTCTTTAGGATGTTCTTCAATTTTCTATCCGAAGTGGGGCCTTTAGAAAATTATAATTGGCTACCCTACGCGGGGCCTTATATTTTTATAACATTTCCCATAGCGATTGGCTTCTGTAAAAATATGAAAATAATTCCCAAACCTAACATTATTTTGTAAACAATGCTATCTTCCTTTTTTTAATTATAATTTTAACCAACACTTTATAATTGCAAAAACAAACCGTTTTAGGGTGCCATCTTTTCAATAGGGTAGATGTAAAATAACCTTTTGAGAATGGCACTAAATTCTAATTTACTCCCCATAAAATTACACTAATATGTAAAATTACATGTTTGTATCAAAACGTGAACGATTGAACTCCACTATTACGCCTAGGTTATGTTAGGTTTGAAGTTGTTAGGTTTGATCGTCTAATTGTTTCAGCTCCACCCTGTTCTGCCGTTTAATGTTAATAGGAAGGAGGACCTTATCTGATAACAAGAAAAATTACTTGATATAATTTCATGTATTCATACATCAATTCATGTAATCTGTATCGGTCACTTTTAATTTTTACAATCAATACTTACATAAACACAAATAGTGCTATTTTATTTATCAATCCAACACGTCATGGGTTGGTTTGCCTGGCATGGGGTGGGTAGTTTTGAGGTAGGGGGAAGAGATCCTAAACGTATCCCCTTGCGCTTTTTTTTTCTTTATGGGAAAAATCCTTTGATATACAATTTAATTGACTGAATTGTTTAAATAGTTTACCACTAGAGTTCAGTTATTTAACGCTTACTTCATTAATGCGGACAGTGGCGCTGCAAGTGGCGAACATGGCTTTTAAAACATAGCTAAGAAACAAAATACGACTAATCACGTTGTTGTGTCACGCACATAATCATGATTTAGACAATATCAGACTTTATTATGATATTGAAAGAAGCTTGCGTAGTTAGTGAAAGAAAAAAGAAAGTGTTTGGTGAAGTCACTGTTATTTAATACATATTTAAAATAACACTCTTGTAAATAGACCTGCCCCTAAACATTTTTAAATACTGTAAAAAATATTGTGAAAAGTGTTAGACTTATTTAAATCTGGGGTGAAATGAAAATATTTAATGTGTATTCATTTTTAGTTGAAACAGTATTCTGAATAAGACTAATGTTAGTTTTATTTTACCTAAGTAGTGTTTGGTGAGGGTGAAATTAATAATTGTGTGTGTGTTCCAAAGTTGGAAAGTCATGCACGTTCATGATTCCACACCATGCCACTGGTATATAGATGGATATATAAATGGGAGAATATGTCATATTTCTCTAGCTGTTCGGTAATCCCTAAATTGATGTTTTACTTTTGGCAGGAACAAAACACGACGCATGAGCAACATACGCAAGAATTGCAGTCGTTTCCTTCCCAAGCTCAGAGGGCTGCTCTCGTGCCACAATCTGGACACCCCTCAGACCCACCACCGCCGGTCATTGATGAGAAACCTCCACACGCACAGTCGCAACCCCACGGCGAGAAGCTGTCCCCGGTATAGGAACCATCACAAGTTCCCACAGGAGCTGCAAGGTTGGCCAAGACGGTGGACATTGGCCAGACTACCACCCATCGCTGGTTGTCATCCGATCTTGGCGCCATCCAGGAAATAGTCTGCCTCGTAGAGAAAAACCTCGTTCACAACAGCACAATTTTTATTTCTCCCTTGAAACTATCAAATAAATATCTAATTTTAAAACAATAAATTTAACAATCGCACTAATCTTCGGCTGTTAGTTTGTTTACAGACACAAAAATAATTTGAGCAATAACTTTATAGGTCAATTAACATCCGAACATTTTAATGTTGAAATAATATTTTGTCTTTGATTGTTATGCTGTAATCGAATACAAAAACACCAAACACTGCCTTTAAAATAGTTATAATACAACAACAAAAAGTGCATCATTAAAGTTTCCAATGGATGTAGCATCGGTTGAGCAGATCAAGGGCCTGGCCCCAATAGCTGGATGGGTCGACGACTCGCCTAACATTAGCCCAGATAAGAACGTTACTTCTGTGGACATTTCTTCTTTTGGTATACCTTCTCCCACTGCGAGTAGTGGTCTTGGACCGGATAGGAGCACGAGCACAAGTTCAACACATTACTCCTCGGCTGTGTCGAGTATTATATGTAAACCCCTGTTGTTCTCGTCTACAGCTTCAATCTTGCAAAACTCCGACAGTTCTCTGAACAAAAAATCCCTATCTTCAATCGTGCAAAGTTTGGACAGTTCTTCAAACACTAGATCTAACGCTTCAGTATTGGATAAATCCAACAACTCCTTGGATATAAAACCACCTTTATACCCGGGGGTACAACCTATTCACACGTCTGAGACTAAATTAAATAATGGCTATATTAACATTCCCCATAAAACGTTTAAATCGATAGTTATCAACGAAAAACCTGTATATGAAGGTGTAAAATTCAAAGATGATTTTGAGACGGAAGATTCCATCTGCAGCAGCGATAATGATGAAGATTCCGAAGAAGAAGAAGAAGAAGACTCCAGGAAACCGAAAGTTCCCGATGGAGGCTGGGGTTGGGTTGTGGTGGCAGCCTCCTTCTTCATTTCCACGATTGCCGATGGCATTAGTTTCTCCTTCGGTCTCTTGTATGGTGAGTTTCTTATACACTTTGGGGAAAGCAAGAGTACGACGGCGTGGATAGGAAGCCTTTTTATGGCAGTGCCTCTATTATCCGGCCCCATAGGTAGCGCTTTGGTGGACAGATATGGATGCCGCGTTATGACTATTATCGGTGGAATCATTGCAGGCGTTGGCTTCATTATGAGTTGCTTTGCAGAATCTATACTTGTCTTGTACCTTACCTTCGGCGTGGTGGCAGGCCTTGGCTTAGGTCTATGCTACGTTACAGCCGTAGTGAGTATCGCTTACTGGTTTGACAAGAGGAGGGGGCTAGCCATGAGCTTTGGGGCATGTGGCACAGGCATAGGGACCTTTATATACGCCCCGATGACGCAGTACTTCATAGAAGAGTATGGTTGGCGTGGGTCCATTTTGCTGCTAGCAGGGACCCTGTTCAACATGTGCGCATGCGGTGCGGTGATGCGCGATCCTGAATGGTGGACGTTGGAGCAGAGTCAAGAATCCACGTTCGGGGACAGCAAGAGGGCGTCTGTTTCGACGTGCGGGACGCTGCAAGGACTGGAGGGAGGTGGGGTGGAGGAGATGAGGAAAATGCTTAAGAGCGGTGTGAAACCAGAGTATGTCTTGACGAAATTGGCCACAAGCACTGCAGGTTCTGAAGTTGAGGACGGGAATAAGAACGTGACTCTCGCCTTCAGATCTGTCGTCAACCTACCCACATTCGTGAGACAAAATGAAACGGTGAGGGTATTCTATACGATGTTCCTATAATACATCAAACATTGCTAATATTATTATAGTAAGAACCTCTACCGACTAAGGGTATATTTTTCTAATTGTATCGGTTGTGTAGGTTCCACTGGAAGTTTTGGAGGGCCTGAGCGCCAATCATCGGGTGTTCAACATGGTCTTGGAGAACTATCCCAGTCTTTTGATGTGCCGTAGTCTCAGTGATAGCAGTAAGATCAACAACTTCTCTCACGAGCCAACCGTGAGCGTGCCGGTACCTGTCGTCATGTCAATGAAGGTATGCTATTCTACGGAAGTTAATTTGTTTTTACCCATCTAAATAATGGGGATTACCATTTTCGTTATCTACCAAGATAAAGTTATTTACTTCAAGGCTTAAAATATTTTAATATCAACGTTAGCGTACCAAGTAGGTCGCTTTCAATTGTGATAATATAAACTTACATCTTAAACAAGTTCAATACAATCTTGATTCACAACATTAATACAATATGCACCTGTGATGCCTTCCTCCAAACAGGTGCAGGTCACCACCAATCCTCTAGATACAGGAGCAGGTGAACATCTATTGCGAAATGACAAGCCTACTGCCAAAAAGTCCTCACTGAAAAAGAGAGCCCCACACCAGATGGATTCACATAAAAGATTGCAAACCTGTGGTTTCATTCAACCAGTCCACTATCTCAAGGACATTCGAGTTCACAGGTATCATAAAGTTTATACCTCACAATGATTTGGAATATAATGTCTTTCTATGGTTTGGAAATATTGCTCTCAGAAATATTTCCCCCTATACATTTATAGTTTTCCCTTACTACGGATAGCAACATTGTTTGTATGTTAGATATAATAATTGCAGATTATGAAGTTTTGATAGTGTCTATTTTCAGTGACATAATAATCTTTCAAATTTATGCATGACTATTCAATTATTTTATTTAGTACGTTTTAGTGAAGTTAGACCATTAACAATTTAAATTAATAGTATGAATTGTAACCAAATGCAAATCAACTCTCTCTGAGAAGGTATGGTAATATATATGGTTTAAAAACACTCCTAGCACTAATTGTCAGTGCTCAAACCCTGGCCTACTGAAACTTAAATTAGACCATACAGCTATTTTTGCATATCACTTAAAAAGGAAATTTTAAACGGCTCGAATATGATACATTGAATAAAACTAGCATTTTCTTTCAAATTCAATTCAATTATACATAATCTCACAAATTTTAACGTTAAATCTTTCTGCGGAAATTGTAATAAAAATATAACTTAAGTTTTTAAAATGATAATATAATTATTTTTGTGTTTGTAAAGGGTTAGTGTTGTCACTTGTCTCCAACTAACTGGATCACTTTGCAGGAACTCCGTGATGTACCGTGGTGCCATCTTGAACCTTAACAAGTACAGACTAAGGGCATCATCTTGTCCTGACATATATAGGAATTCTATGACAACTATTGCCAAAGAAACGGAAGAAGTAAGAACATAATATTACTATTGTAGTTTTTTTTTAATATCTCGGAGCTTAAGTTAAAAATCTTGTAAATAAACTAGTTAGACAATGATAATTTATTATTTAGATCCATCACTATATGTTCCTTCTTGAATAATCTGTCTGACTGTGTTATTTTTAGGAATGGTATGATGATATCCTCGAACTTCTGAAAGGGATGGTAGACTTCTCGATGTTCCTAGAACTACACTTCCTGTTGATGTCTCTCTCCACCATACTGTTGTTTGTATGGTTCATAGTGCCCTATTTCTACTTGGCGGAGCACGTAAAACAGCACGGGTACACAGAGCAGCAGGCTTCGTTCATCCTATCGGTTATTGGAATCGCTAATTTTGTTGGCATCGTGAGTCTGTCTACCGACACTTGGGCCCGTGCGCAAGAACGATGCTAAGCACGATCAATGTTCAAGCAAAGTAGAAGGCGTGTGGATTTGTTTGATAAGATGATATAGGGGCTCATTTCCAAGAAATGACGCAATAAAGTTAGTCGCGTAAAAGTCGGGTTTCTAGCATGCTTCGGCTCTGTACTTGAATAATATTTTGATTATATTTCCTCAAAATGACGCGACGCGCATGGACCATTGAGACAAAACGTGCTTTTTCTGAAAATTTAAAAATGACACCAGGACGTGGGAATCGAACCCAGGACCTTTGGCTTAGTACGCCAATGCTCTAACCATTGAGATATCCAGGAATCGTCCCATGCTTATATTTTAAGGCAGAGTCTATGATGGACGTGCTAAAATCGTTGGCTACATATGTGTGATTTTATTAAGATCACGAGCTATCAGATAACGCAGCCACCTTCGACTCAGTAGTTGGCTTATTGATGCCACTTTTACATTTATTATAATTGTAAGGGATCACATATTTATGAATCAAATAATTAAAGCTATTATTTATGCTTTTAGTGAGGTATTACTCTATCTAGATATATTCTGAAAAATGAAAATAACACCCGGAACCGGATATAGAACCCGGGACTTTTGGCTTAGCATGCCTATGCTCTAACCACTGAGCTATCCGTGTCCAGATGCCAGTTGTCAATTTTCAGAATATGATATTTAGATGAACTAAATCCTCACTAAAAGCATATATAATAGCTTTGGCTATTTGATTCTTAAAACGTAGGTACTTTGATATTGCTTTGTTTTCATGACAAAATATGGCAGGCCTAGATTATCTAAACATCGATAAACCAACTACTCAATTAACATACATCGGTATAGTATAAAATATCCAAATAAACGATCTATGAGATTATCTGCTGATAAAACCACACTCACCTTTTGGAAATTACCGGTAGGGTTAAAATATTCTTGATTATTTCTTTGCTCGGTTTACATAGTCCTAACTTCGGTTTTTATATGTTCTATAATCCTATGATTATTGAATTGTTCCAATAAATTGATTCGCTCCACCACACTGAAAACCATGTTTTTTTTGCTATTTGAACCAATCTTTGTTCGTTTGTAATCAGTTTTCATTTGACTGTTAGCCAGACGTTCTATCTGGCAAGGCATTTGATAAACTTGGACTTTTCTTCAACTTTACTTGTGCTTTACTGGTACTTTGACCGTGTTAGCATCATTCTTTCATACCGCCCTTGGTTATGAATTCTGCTGAGCTAAACAAATAAGAATTAAAGTACTCATGGGACAACCATGTTCATGAAGGTTGTAAATCCACTTACAGAATTGACTGAAATACGTAATTCAGATGATTCGACTGATACACACTTTACTATCCGACCATATGGTCCAAACATACTAGCACCTCGTGTGTATTGTTTAATTAGCCTACTGAAAGAAGGTATCAAGCTAAGTTAGAAGAGTTAGACAAATGAAACTCATAAATTTATTCTAATACTCGAGCATTACCTTTATTTGCTTATGGTGACCTTACACACATGTTACATGCCTTTATTGATTGCCAGTTGAAAATGTTTGTAGTGTTGTATTATTGTGGGATGCCTATATTTTGAGTTTACTTTTTACTTTAAGTGTGACATTATGCAATAGAGTGAAGTGATCCTAGTTATCTTTTAACATATTTATTTCAAACGGGCTATAACTCTATGATCTGTGTATCTTATGGGTACGCATACGGCTCTAAAGTCTAGAATATGGTTAACAATTCCATTCATTGGATCTAAAATATATATTAGTAGCCTTCTTTTGTTAAACTAGCTGTAGGATGATTTTAAAATTGTTAGAAGATATTTCCACTCTCTATATGTAATCAAGGCTGTAGCCAGCCAATAATTTAAGGGGAAGTTTTGGTGGGCACATCCCCCATTTTCCGGAGGCTAGAAAAAATTCTAGATTATTTACAGTTCTAGAAGCTATCTGAAGTGTTTTTATGGCAACGTAACAACCTAACTGCCGAAGGATAGGAAAAATTCTAAATTTTAATCACCACCAGAAGCTATCTGAAGTGTTTTTTTTTATGGTAACAAAGTCCCCTAATTTGTACTTGTACTTTAATTTTAATATTGTTTAATATTGTCCATAAAATTTCGAGGGGGGTTTGAACCCCCAAACCCCCTCCCCCCTGCCTGACTACGGCCTTGCATGTAATGCTATACGTGTAAAGTTTTTTTTTAGTAATCAATATATTATCCGTTTGACTGGACATTATAATATATATAGTCCATAAACACCCATATTATTTGCCTTAACCCTGTAATATTAAATTACTTATTTTAAAATGTTAAAATCCACACTGGCTTCTCAAAAGATTAAGAAGTTAGAAAACACATTTTTTTAACCCTTATCACTTATCGCACATCATTTTTCTGTTATTAAGGTGGCCGCATTGGCCAGCGAGAAAGTTTTAATCGTTTTTAGGCTACACGGCTTAAAATACAATGGCATGTGTTGTTTTCTGGAACCACTTCTATATTTTGTATAAGCTTATACTCCCTTTCATCTCTAACCAACAACCACATTTTATCCTGCCATTAAGAAATACGGGAAAGTAAACTACATATCTTTTTGATCTCAAGGTAGGCTTAAAGAGTAAAAATCGCACCTAGTTCTCAGATATTTTAAAATGTTATTTTATGAGCCAATCAAATAGTACAGTGTTTGTTAGAGAAAGACCAAATCTAGAACCCTTTTTCATTAAGACTAGTATTACAGCTCTGCAAATATGATTAAAAAGTTATTTTTATGGTTCTTTTTATTAATAAAACTTAACCTATAGGATTGTTAAGGAAAAATATCCCTGTTGACATCTTTCGACTTTATTTAAGGCGTGAACCATATTATTTTAAAGTAACGCAACGTATATTTAGATATTGCGCTATAGCCGAACGTCTAAGTGACGATTTCTCCCTTACTGAGGCGGTCCTCATAAGAGGATGAGATTAAAAGTACAGGAATAACTCAATGGTTATAGATCAAGGCTTTACAAGATGTTAGTCCCAGAAAGGCTATTAAAGAGACACGAGCTATCGTGAAGCAATAACCTATAGATGGAATGTTATGTTTTGACAGCACAGTTTATTTTATTTTTATAAATTTTTTACACACTGAATAAAATATCACTTTATTGGTTAAATTAAACTTGATTTTCTGGATATTTATTAATCTCAACAAGTCTTAAATATTAATTTTGTCATGGACATCCTAGATATAAGTATAAACATTAGTTTTCTTTTTATTTAAAAAGTTTTTTATCACATTCTACAACGCTCATGACAGAGATTCGAGAAGTGTTGAGATGACTGCGTGTATGTAACCGACACCTCCTTATCTCTATCTGTCAGGATGATGATAAGGGAGGTTAGGGGGGAAGTTACTTGATCGATGATTGTAAGACTAATAATGGTTGTTAATATTGGTTTTATTGGTAATGAGTTTATCCGTACAGTTTGATATAATTGCCGACATAGTAATAGGATTTAGGTCTTTGTCGTCGGATGTTTGAGAAAGTAATCGGTACTACATCATGTCCTTGCACTGGAGCCCTGAGTTGTATCTCACCATGTCTATTCTACCCTGTACTAGAGACACTCATGGCATACACAAATCACAACTTCATACAGACCCAAAGCAACTGCCTCAGAACAACTGTATTCTATTAGCAGCACGCGCATATTTCCAGTCCTTGGCACCACTTTACTATAAACCATCACTAAACGTACTCATTACTCTCAACACTCTATGACGACTGTCAACAATCAACTATCTATAGCTTCTCTCTAGAACGTCTGAAATCCAGTTCACGCCATCTTGGAGTGTTCACCTATTTTCGTCTTAATGACCAATTAGGAGGCATCTGTCTCACACTAGAGAGGCTCAAAGAAGCTGAAACCGCAGTCCCCGCAAAGGTATATCTGGCATCGGCTAATTAAACTAGCGATGTGACTACATTCCCATTAAGCCGGATATTATTCAACATAAATATACTCAGCAAACACCATCATCAAATATTTCCAGCATGTGGCCGGGTTAGCTTAGTAAAATGCCTCCATCTTCCTCTATCCTTCCACCATTCATCCTACTTTAATTTCTTCCATTCTTCTCCTATCATTTGAACACTTTCTGTTATCTGTTCCTCCCATCTCTTTCTTGGCCTCTATTGCGGTCATTCTCCTACATACTTCATTTCCAACATTTTCTTAGGAATCATATCTTTTTCCATTCTCATTATATTACATTACACTACACTACATTCATTGTTGAGGGAAGGGAGGTCCAAACAATGAGCTCTAACTTGCCGAAGGAAGATGAAAGCTTTTTGCCACATTCATTTTATTTCTTGCACATAATTCCAACAGCTTTCTACCCTCCTCGTTTCTCTCTCTCTCTCTCTTTCTCTATCCTTCCTTCCCTAACACTAACAAAACCCCTACTCTTTCTTTTCCTACTTTTGCTGTCAGATCACCCACTACTATCTGACACTCGTTTCCCATTTGCCTTTCTAGGTCTTACTCAAACTTGTCTTTTTCTTCTGCCGGGTACTCCACTTGTGTCAAACATCCGCTCATAGAGATCCCCACAATATAAATAAACTATGTTGAAATTAATTTTACTTTTAGAAATCAATTTTGTTTATATATATAACTGGGGAAATTTTGGTCTTAACGCACGATACCTTTCACCGTACCTAACTATATACTTATTTATGTTATATTTGTAGATAAAACCATACATAAAATATAAACTATTCGATGGATCAAAGTATATGACCTTTGTTGCTATCCGAATTATTTAATCCGGTCCAAGCTAATGGAATTGATTGTAAATTTATTTCATTGGTGTGTGGCAGGTGGGGTTAGGTTGGGCCGGTGACCAGAAGTGGATGAACGTGACCAAGACCTATTCTGGTTGCTTAGTGATGTGCGGGCTGGCAACCTTAGCCATACCTGTCTTCACGGATAACTTCGCCCTTTTAACAGCTTCCTCAGCGATGTTTGGTCTCTTCTTCGCTTCCAGTTTCTCCTTCACTCCTGTTATCCTGGTACAGCTGGTACCTTTGGAACGCTTCACCACGGCCTACGGTTTGATACTTCTGTGTGCAGGGATAGGGAATCTCGTCGGGCCCCCACTGGCAGGTACAGACGAACATGAGCTTTTGTGAGATAAAAAAAATGCCTTTCATATTTCACCATGAAAGGTAGAAATCTTACCTTGTTTGGTTCCATTATGGTTCAGCTTAAAATAAATTATACTTATTAAAATTCTACCTTACTACCTTTCTTATATGATATAGCTATGTATTGGTAGAAAAAATATTTATTATAATCTGAGTTGGTATGCATTTGAGATTTAATTAAAATTAGATCAATAATTACATAATTTATACATTCAAAACAAGTTCTAGTAAACATATTTGTTAGATATATTAATAGTAATCAGACATCATATCTTATTAAAAAGTATAATTTATCTACATATATTTTGTTACATAAACTTCAAAATGGGATATTGAATGGGATCAACCTATGATTTGTTAGTACATATTATTTCAATTAATTAAGTTATGTTATTCCTGTATTTTCCTTTTTTCTACTAAAACTAGCAGTCAATTTTGTCTTATCCCTAAACAAAATACATTTCATCAATAAAAGGTATTACAACAATAAAAATTGTCTTTAATTTCCTAAAGTAATATCATAGATTTTGCTACATTTCGCTAAATTAGTTTATTTGTAAACAGTGATGAAAATTATAATATGTGGAATGAATCGAGCAACCATTAACTTGGGGTGTTTGTGTGTATTCAGGTCTTATATTCGATATCACGCAGACGTGGGACTTGTCATTCTACATGGCCGGAGTGTGGATCGTCGTAGCCGGGGTGCTTGTGGTCTTTATACCTACTACTCGGAACCGCAAGATATGGGGATCTGGCCCCATGGAGATAGACCAGAACAGTTGCGCTTGAGACCATAGTTGAAGTCCAAACGGCTGCGTCAAATACCTTTTAAAATAATAATATGTTTCACTTTATCGTTTTATAAAATTGTGTGAAGTTGAATTTTTCAATTCAAAGTGAAGTATCGAATAATGTGAAATATTATGTGTGTAGTATTTAAAAAAAGATATTTTATGTTTCATAGCTATACACCTTTAATTAGAATCAAATACTATTTACAAAATATTGTATTGCAAACATGATTAACATATTTTGTTTTAAGCTGATATATTAAGTAACTTTCAATATATGTAGCTATTATGTTAGATTTTTATCAAGTGAATTAATTTATGATATAAATAACGGCGCAAGATGTTAAATTTTCTTAAACATAAATGTGTGTTTGTCTTTAAAGGTTTTTATTAGTGAAGCTTGGTAAATTACCTGATCCATAATTTTAATTTTGAATAGAAGTTAAAGCTGACAAATATTCAGAAAGAAGTTGGAGTTTTCAGATCTTCACACACCCGTGCCATTTTCTAATTGGGTAGAACCTCTTCTCGCAATTTCATTAGCTGATATATCTACCGTGGCATGCATTTTTATTAAATATCTGTTGCTAAACAAACTTTATCGCCATGCACTAGACTTTATTCAGTACGTATCAGCTAAGAACGATATGATTGAAAGTATTTTAATGCAACAAAGTAAATATATTATTAGCTAAGCATGATTGGTTATTGGTAATTTATGAATCTAAACGCATCTTTTGGCGCAAGTATTAACGAAGTAGCTATGACTTATGATAGATAATGTGTATTGCCTTTAATAAATAACATATAGCTATAATTCAAAGTGGCTTAGCAATTAAACTCTGGACTGAATTTCTTAGATTGACGTTCATGTGAAATAGTGGTAATTTTATTTTAAAATGTTATATAAGCCAAAGCCTAAAGTATTATACCAACTCAAACATTTTGTAGGGAATATGTATTATGTATCCATGTATTATACAGGATGGAGCGGAAACAATTAGACGATCTATGCTGATGAAAGTGTGATGGACAATGTGCTGAGTTTTGCTTGGCAACCAGTGGAGCTCACCTGAGTTATATTATCTTCAAAAAATGAAAAAATTATAGTGTGTAGTTTGATTTTATTTAGCTAGTGAATATTTACTTTTCAATTAAAGTGTTAATTTTCAAGTTACTAATCGTCTAATTCTTTGGCCTCTCCCTGTATTTAAAGTGAAATTATACGAAGTTAAATTAATTAATGCATTTATCTAGTAATTGTAATATTTGAGATCCAAGTTACAAAATAATGAAAAAGCCGGATTTTTTTTTAGCTGTTATAGTAATTTTACTGGACTGTTTTGGAATCTTTCCTAAAACACAATATATAATTGAAAAGATTAGGATTTCTTCACGCTACATAATTTATAGTGTTGCTATCGAAAATATTACTCCATTGTTTTCCGACTTATATTGCCTCAAGCTTTTCCTTGGCTAGCTTAACTTTCGGTGCATGATCTACTCTTATCGGGACAACTGGATTGGTAGGTTCACAACTGGTGGGTAGATTAACGTGAACTTAACAATCAGTGAATATCTGTTTACAGAAACGTTGGTTGCAACATTTAATTTTAAACCAGAAGTGTGATCTTAAATGTTTACATTCTTGGCCACATTTCATTATTTTGATAAAAGCACGCAGTCAGACAGGATGATTTTAAATATTAGTGTAGCGTAAAACTTTCTCGCATTTGAGTATAATGCTGTGAGCAACCAATAAGAAAAGTGAAAATGAACTATTTAATCTTGGTTTTAAATGAAGCTACAACAGGCTGGTTGTGGAAAATGTATAGCTTGGATAAAGAACTGACCCAGGCCACAGGCTGGAAACAGTAATAAATGTAAAGTAAAATACAACATTCACAACATCTTTATATTGTATTTATAAACAGGAAATTATATTATAATTTAAGATGGCATAGTAAATAAGGCATACAAAATATTGTTAAATACGGTATTGGTTGTTGACTGACTGCTTTATTTCTTTAACTAAGGCATGTAGATAGATACTCAGTAAAGCTCGAAGTGAGATCAATGGCACTGGAGTAAAATGACAGATTTCCCGGCTATAATTCCCATTCTAAGATTTTATGAATGCATTGAAATAAAATCAGATCCTTATTATGTTTAAAATAGGGTTAATGTCTAAATATAGTTAATTCTATATCATTGAGCTATACATAATAATGTAGCCGATGTAAAAACTACTACATCATATGTATTTGAATAACATTCGATCGACATTACATTTCAATTCATAGGTTTTATCTTAAGTATCTCAAGCTCTAGTTAGTTATGAAACTAAATTTAAAAAAATTGTTGATAACATCGAGGTATTCATTCATCATATAAAACTATTCGATAACTAGAATCTTTCTCTGAATTACTTGAACTAATCTTACAATACAAGTTTAACGATATTATATTTATAGACATAAAAATAAATGCTTTCTTATTGTGAACACAAGAGTCGAGTTAGAAGGTTAACAATAATATAGATATGATTCTTAAATCATCATAAAATATTATAGAATAATGTAATTTTGACTAAATTTCTTGTCAAAATTTAGAATGAAAACTAGATAAGCTTTATTTCTTGTGTATATTATTGTTCGGACATTTCATGAACATTATTTAAGGATACAGCCAATAGCAAAATATTGTTGTTTAGTTGCAAATTATTAATGTTTGGGTGAAAGTATATCAGTGATCTCCATCTTATAGCTGGATGGACATCTGTGGTTGAAATTTTAGCTCTCATCTACACACTAATGCGTGATTTGAAGAGAAACTTTCGGGTACTTCTGTCTCTCTTTTACACTTATTTGACATTTAGACATACTTTAATAGCTTATGCATATTTTATAATAGGAAGATATTATATTTAATTTTATACTTGGGTTACTAAAATGTCTAAATATCATAAATATGTACAATATATATAGCTTTATGGACCAAATAATAGATTTATAGTAATTTATAAAGAATCAAGATTTCCGTAACACGTAACATAATAACAACGGGATCGAAGCAGGAGTCATTCTGTCTGTCCATGGCACACGGCAAGATTGAACGTCACTTTTTTGGTAATTTACAAAGGTGTATTCATGTTACTTTCAGTACTATATAGAGCTAACTGGTTTGTGTATATATATGACAACGGTATTGTGTAGAGTTCTAGGGCATTTATGAATTGTCAGAAATGTTTTGGAAAAGTGAAATAAAGAGTTATTGTTTTAAACAATTATGTTCATTCCCCTTCTATCTTGAAAAACTTTTATGCTTATTGCATGTTACTTTCAATGGTCTATTTTGAGAACTATTCCAATAAATAAAATTACATGTTATAAAATTGGTTTTAATATTTTACCCTAAATAGATCAGACTTTGTATAAAATGTCTAAAAATGGTATACAGTGTAGGTACACATTATGCATTTGTTATATTAAATTATATTTTCTAAGCACTGTATCGAAAATAATCATTTGATTTTTTTTAAAGAAGAAAAATCCAAATTTTATTTAATTTTAATTTTAAATAAAGTTTCCAAATAATTAAAATTTAAGAAAATATAAACTTAGTCTCAAATAGACCTACCCTTTGTATTTTCAAAGAAATACCGGTATTTACTAAACTATTTTTTAAAAAACGAGCTCAAGTGCTCCTCACGATGAATCCGCATTCTGATTAACTCCACGCAGGAGTGCACGGAAGGGGGCTTTGTGGGCTGAAATCCTCCAACTGAAGGGCTCTCCCAGAAAATTAAAAATATACAAAAATATTATTATATTTATTCTCACAAAAAATAGTGAAATTCCTTTATACAACAAAGATATTATTTCAGTGTTGGATTAAAGATCAAGAAGATTAGACAATGTGCTGTAAATTGTGAAACCAATCGTTGGAGATGGGCAGTCCTTGGCACTATCTACTGTCAATTAATCAATTATATTTTGTTTAATTACATTTAATATTAAACACAAAAATTTGTGCAGTAATTAGGGGTTTTCAAAGAAATACATTTTTATGTTGATTTTTAATTTTACTGTAAATTTGCACTTGAATAAAAACTGGACCTATGATACCGTAATATTTTCTAGAAATGGTTAAAGTCTTTGTAGATAAAGTTTTGAAGTGGGAACAGTAATTGAAATTATTATTTTAGAGCAATCATGTAAATTGTAAACCCTATTGTATCAGGAAGAGGAGAAGGGGCAGTTGATAATATCATATGCCCCCACCCTCACCAACTGCAAATCCTGGGTGTGTAGAAGTATGTGTGAACACAGACCTGTTAGCCAGTGGCGTACACAGGGTTAGAGGTTAGGCCGAGGATCCAATTTTGGTACAAATTAGCCTAAATATTACCATTCGCATCCTTTAAAATCCAAATTTTTCCGGGGGGTGTAACCTTCAGATCCCCACTTTTTAGGGGTCATCGTTGGCTTTCTATCTTTCTTAGCCCCCTACTTTGAAACAATTTCCAAATATTACAGTAATTAAAATATATAATGGTGCTATTATGAAAATTATTATTTAAAAAGCCCTCCCCCCGGCTCAAAATCCTGGGTTCACCCCCGGCGCCACGTGATGTGTTCTCTCTACACGTCACGCGTTCAGCCATGCATTGTTAGTTCTCATTGTCTTACCAACGAGTAAACATAATTGTGTGCTCCAATTGATGCTTCCACCCGTTGTTAAATTCACTCTTTCATTCTTTTATTCGTTTTTTTTTCACGCTGAGATAAAAACTACTGCTGAAACTCATTGGAGAATCAGTTAAATGTACGGTCCAAACTTTATGAGTGAAGGGTGTTGAAAGAGTGGTGTGGATAACTTAGAGATGGGTAAGGTGACGCGCACGATGAAGATTGTCAAAGTCTGCAATCAGTTTTCACTGGTGAACTTATTCATGTGATTTTTTACTAGTTATATAATTACAGCTAGGGTAAGCTACCAAAGGTTTTGTATAACAGTGGGCTCCGTAAATGCTTACCAATGTCATTCTTGTCGCGTTACAGCAAAGATTGGGATGGATTTCTTTACATTATCGTTAAGGGTGATGACACGTAGGTTCATTTTGTGAATGTCAAAAGCAAATAGCAGTCAAATTAGTGGGTGCACACACATTAACCAAACGAATCCAAAGGATTCAAACAAAAAGCTGAGAGCATCCGTTTTCTGGGATAGGAAAGGAGTTCTTCTGACTCACTTCGTGGAACCAGGAACCACAATGACAGCATAAGGGTACTGTGTAACACTAAGAAAACTGCGCAGGGCAATACATAACAAAAATGAGGACTGCTGAAATCAGGCGTTGTGCTTGTTCTCGTCAACGTGTGGCCACACACGGCTGCAAGCACACAAGCGCTGCTAGACCTCTTTGGTTGGGAGGTGTTTGACCACCCTCCATATAGCCTGGAATCCGTACGTGGCACCCAGTAATTATCACCTCTTCACCCACAATAAAAACCTAGTTGGGATCACACCACTTCATTAAAAATGAATGAATAATTGAAGAATGGTGTACAATAATGGCTGAGCTCCCAAGGGGCAAACTTCTTTGACTCCGATAAGATAAGTGTATAAATAATTCAGGGAGAGATTATTTTGAGAAGTAGCCTCGACCTGTAAGTATATTTTGCATACAGTAACATATTTCCCCCCCATTACATGTTCTCTCAACGCCCTACCGGAGGTTGAAATCCAAATCGCCCTTGCATTAAAAAATGAGTCTATTGAATATCAATTATTTTCAAATAAACTATCAAATTGTACACCTTGCAATGTTTTAGAGGTCTCCTTAAAATACATGTCTTGGTGGTAAATATATAATTTCACCACCCAAACCAACCTTTTAATATATTAAATGTTTTTCAATAATGACTACTGCATATTGCATCACCCATAAACTTCGTTCAAAAATATTTTGATTAAACTTCTGTTCTAGTGCATTGGATACTCTATTAATGACTTAATTTAAACTAAAATAACAGCAATGACATATAAAGAGTAAATGGATTTTAAATGCACAATTCATGGCTTATAGTTAAGCACGCTAAAGCAAAATTAGTATTCTGTTGATAGTCATAATGTGGAATAAAAAATTCTGAATAAACTCAATTTTGACTTCCACACATCAAGTCAACATTCAGGGCTTCTGCTTAACTTATTAGAACTACAATGTCCAAAGCATTTTCCCTTCTTCCTATAATTAAAAATGAATTAATTGTTATACTATATGTATTGATGATCTTCATACATGAGGCCATTCTCATCTTTATAATATTGTTTTAGCACAGACTAAGTGGAGCAAAAATTAATAATCTACTCCCTTTGAATTTATTATTTTAATTGGCTTTCTCCTCTTCTTAAATTCTCATGTGCTAATATCTTTACTCAAAGTTTCACATAACACTTAGATGGTTAAGTTGGACAAAATTTATAAATGTTGTATTATGCACTATTCATGAAGAAGGTATTGATTGTAAACTATTTCATTTTAAGAAATGCATTTGAATTGTTTATGTATTTTTATGTATGCACTATTAGTTATTTGCTGTGGATTATTAGGTGAGTGCTATAGCCCAAGTTTGTAAAATATTATTATAAGGTTATAAATTATAAACAAACTTCATTCAAAACAGTATTAAAGATAAATTATGATCATGATTGTGAAACTATGGTCTAGTAGGGAGTGTTAGTACTTAATATAGATTTGTTTTATGTAAATAGGTATATTTTCAATTTGTGTCGATAAAAGGATATTATCACGCAATGGCTTTTAAAATATTTGTATCTATTTTATACGTATTTATTTTATGACGTTGTCTAAACTTTTTAATGAAAAATTTTAGTGTTTGTGGTAGCATTGGGGGTATTTTTTAGTTACAATGGTGACTATCAGTCATTTGTTTTGTTATTTCACTATTTAAACTATAAACTTTGTAGTATTTTCATTTGGAATATTTTATATCATTTTACTTACTAGAGTGGATTATAAATATATAATATCTAGTTTTTAAATTTAATGTAAGTCCAAACATCTAGCATTATTAACGAATATAAACAAATTATAATCTGATGCTTCTGTTTGATGTGTTGAATTTATTGGTTGTGAAAACTTATTACATTTTGTCCCTCCAAGTTTGTTTCATACTCGTGCAATATTATTTGGGATTAGGACGTGGCAGAGCGTTTATACAACTCAGAGTATTTTTCTTGTTTCTTATTTTCCATCTAGCATTCCCATCATCTCTTATAACAAATGCTGTTTTTTTTATTATTATTATTATAAGTCGCCTTGGTTTTTGGTACTATATACAGGCAAAATATCCATTTATGTAAGTCCTGCTCTTATTAATCTAAAACATTTTATTCCTTATCCCTTCAATTTGGAATTTTCAAACCTTCTTGCAATTTAAGATTGCCACAGTATTTTGAATTACTTTTTTCACTAGAATCGGTTATTAAATGAGAATTGCTAAACTTTTTTTAAAAATTAGTCTTGAATAAATAGTTTACTTTTGTGCACCACAAAAATAAAAGCTTTCAGTTTGACTTTCATCCTGAGTTTCATTAGTAGGCCTATCTACATTTGTTCAGCTGAATCGGTGGTCACATAGTCTAACATGCCACTCTCTTGTTTGAGGTTAGAATCCAGGCTGCTCTTACAGGGTTTAAAAAAAAATTCCCTCTCTCCCTCCATGCAAATGTATGTACATTATCTCTGAGATCCTACCTTCCTAATCACTAAATTCCATTAGTGTATTTAACATATAAGTATAGTTCTAACCGAACAGGTAGGTCTACTAAAACACCTTGGGGAAAAAAATTATCACAGTGACTCATAAACAATATAATTGATAGATGCTCATATGACCTTGATATCAAAATCACCATGAGCTTGGGGGAGGGAGAGGGGCCTTGAGAACGAGGAAAATGAGGCCTTGGTTTGTATCAATCACAAATAAGTAGTGATAATCTTGTTTTTGAATTAAGCTGGTTTCACTTGAGGGGATATTATGTTTTCTGGAGATTGTAACTAGGTACATTATTTAAGTGTAGCTACATTATCGGTAAAAAGCAGCAGAGTCCTTATGAGGATGAAATCATTTGTTTTCAACCCAGATAGTTAAAACAACAGTCTGTACATATCACATATGACAACTTTTTTAGTTTTATTTAAATGTTAATTCATGATTAATTTATTGTTTTTGTTATTGCAGGAATATTTATGCATTCTACAGGTTGATATTACAGGTCATAAAATGATTCTAAGAAACCTAAATTAAAGCCTTTTATAGGCTAATTTTGGCATTGGTCCACCACCCTCCAACCCCCCACCACACCAAATATTTAAAATTCTCCTATAGCCCTGCCTAATAGTACATAATATGTTTTAGTCTAGGTTTTTGAAAAAAACTCGTGTACAAACTCTTTTTTTAAATTTGATTTGATTTTTTTAGATCTCATTTATATAATATTTAAATTTAAGTCTATGGTACTATGTTTTAATGTGCCCTTCGTGAGTCTAGAAATATCCAAGCTAACCTCTCTTGTTTCCTCTAAGGCAGAGGTGGCCAAACAGTCGATTACGATATACTGGTTGATTGTGGCCGCATGTTTGGTCAATCTCCTTGCTGATCGATTAAAATATATTGAGAGGAGGAAAAAAATGAAAGAAAGGGCTTGCAGGTTTTTTTTTCTCAGCTGATGGTTATATAATCTAAATATCGGAGCTGTCTGGCTGATGGACATTTACAATCCTGCCTTCGTTTGTGCCCGGAGAAGTTACTAACTCTCATTCAACAAACTAATGCAGTGTCATGCATCAACTTCAAATTCAAGTGTTTGAAGAGAAAATACTTTTTTCAATGAAACAATTCAGTATGTAGCTAACCTCCTTCGGTGACCGCATGGTCTAATGCGCTACTCTTGCATTAGATTAGGCTGCCTATGACTAGAAGATTGAGCTTCAAATCTCAATCAGGTGTACTGAGGGTGGTTTTTACAAAATGGTTTTTCGCTCTCTCTACATGCAAATGTGAGTACACGTCCTCTAAATATAACCTCCTTAAGCACTAAAACCATTAACATAATTAGTAGGCCTACATAAGTGTAAACCCAAACAGGAAGTAAGACGCAGTAATAAAAAAAACTTAAGATAATATGTAGTTTGATGAAAACCTCATTTTCAGTCAATGAAAGAACTAGAAGTTCTTATATGCAATATAATTGTTTTATTGAAACATAAAATGAGCTAGGTTATTTATTTTTACCAATGAAACAAACAATATAAGCTTATGGCTCCATAGTAGACCGCAGAGGATTTTCCTTCACTGAAGTAGATCACTAGATTCATAAGTCTGACCACTCCTATTCTAGGGTGTAGCTCATAAGATAAGGTCACAGTAATCATTCAAGTTAAGACTACTTTCTTTCGGGGTAGGCTACTAAATAAGTGTAAACTTAAGCTACTAATTTTTCTTTTCTTTTTGTTTAGCCCACACAAGTCAGAAGAATTTTAAAGGTGACTTGAATTTTCCTTATATTCCTTCAGCAATGATAATTCAAAGAAATGGTGAGAAAAGTCCCATATTTAACATAAGCTAATTTTTTTATAGTGTGTTGACGATGGTATCTTTATGAAAAATTTACTGAAATATACATTAAGTGTTCATATTAGAAAGCTCCTAATGTGTTTCGTACTCATAATCAGCTTAAGTGGCAGAACTTCCCCAGATCTGGTCCAAGAAGTCGAGGTTAGAATCCCAATGTATTGATTCTAGTTTTTAAACGATTAGGTACTATCAATACTATCATAGATTAAAAGCAGTTTTACAGTGTTTTTATAAATAAACCACAGCCATTTTAACTGTCACTACCATTATTTCACACATTTATCTTTCAATATTTAACAGGCAAGTGTTTAATCAGCAATAAACCCAGAACAATTGATTTTGTATCTTATCTTTTAAATTCACTATATTATTAAAACTAATATTTGTAAAACCCATTAGTGCCTGCACAGTCTTAAGACTCTTGCATTAGTCAGAGTTGTCAGTGATTCAAGAGTCCTGGGTTTGAGTTGTGTTCCCTAGTGTCATTTTTCAATTAATTTAAATTCATTGAATTATGTCCTACCTACAGACACGTCCATACTAACTTTGGTTTCCACATTATGTGTATGCATTTTAAATCCCTTCGGAGACATAAATGATTCACAAATACTATGTAGGTATTTACTTTAAATCTTGTAAGAATTAGTTAAATATACAAACCCTAAAAACCTTAAAATTGCTATTTTAAATATTTTTAGTTTCAACCTAATAGTTTCTACTCCATATTTCAGAAGAAATGTCCGATACATTGGTATTTAGCCAGTGCTGTGACAAAAGAGTTTGAAGCGGCCTCCTCTGGTGATCACAGAGATTCCAAATTCTTTCATGTTGTGAGCAAAAAGAGGTGTGAGGAGTTAGAACCTTATGTGACAGTACCGGTCTCAGACGATGAAGACTTCGGGGAAAGCTGCTCAGAGTGGCGTGACTATCAACCATTAGACACATGGAAAAGGAAGAAAATAATCTCAGGGACATGCTCTATTGACTTGCCTGATAACAAGAACAGTTCAGTCGAGGACAGTGACGGCATATCCTCGGAAGAGAGCATCAACTCAAGTGACAGCTCCAACTGTGAAACTAACGACTTCTTCGAGGTGTGGGAAGACTTTGAAGACAGTGAAGAAAACTCTGGCTCAGTTTTAGACTACCTGAGTGATTACGACAATATTGAGGACATTGACAGTGACTTGAGTACTATTCAGGAAGAAAGAGGTCCTTTAATAAGTTCTTCAACTTCCTCTACAAGCTCATTTTGTATTGGTTCTTCAGATAGCTGTGCTGAAAACTTATATTAAAATATGTACTAGCACATCAGGTAAACATAGCTGAAGAATATTCATATTGCTTAGTTTTTATTTACTTTTCATAACTTGAGCTAAGAAGTAGGGATGATAAGGTCAACTTAAAGAAAGTGCACCCACATTAATCTGGAGAGCAATGGGAAAACCATTGATATAGGCAAGTACATAAAAAAAATCCTTCTCACTGCACTTGATTGGTATTTGAACCTAAACCTCCCTGTTGGTGGTGACCAAATGTGAATCAAGTGTAATGCCCTAGTTCGCTCAACCATCTCTCCAGGTTAAGATTTAGTAAAGTTTTTTTGCCTAATTTAGTGATATGTGTTGGACACTTTAATTATACTGTATTAGTTTGGTTCAATTATAATTTTTGATCACAGGTATATGAGCTATTTTTTTATTGCTTTTTCTTCCCACTAATCAAGTTGTCTTAGTTAAGTGACACACTATCAACTTGACTATTGCTGGTATGACTCCCATCACTAGTTGCTTGTTTGAACGCTTCACTCTCGTGTTGGACTAGACTGATGGGGGGTCCAAATCCCAGTCGACTGTACTGATGGTGGTGTATCCTAAATGGTTTCCCTTTCTCCCTCCATGCAAATTGGAGTACATTTCCTTTAAAATTCTACCTTACTCATTCATTAAGACGTGGTGGGGTAAAAAAAAAAATTATGTTGACTTAATTTAGTGTTGTTTGTTTTCGGCACTGCATCTTAGTACCAATTCGAGTAACTAATTTCTGCTAATGTGTTAGGGATTAGAAAAGTTAAATTTAAAAGAAGTGTGCCCACATTTATGTGGGAGAAAAGTGGGAAACCATTTAGGAAAAACCACCCGAGTAAACCTGACCAGGATCTAACCCCGATCTCCCTGTCTTCAGCAGTCTAGTCTATTGCAAGAGTAGCGTCTTAGACCATGCAGCCACCGAAGCGAGTCTTAATTTAACGAAAACAACATTGACTTTCAAGGTTATTTTGTATTGGTATATGTAGTTTAATTAGAATAAGATTTATTTTATTAAGTGTTTATTATCATTATTTAAAATATTTCATGTTTTTCTAGTTTTGTGACATTTTTATAGCCTATAGGCCTACTGTCATTTTATTTCAGCTCAAAAATGACAATCATAGAAGAAGTATCTAATAACCTAGAAGAGACTAATTCAAAGGTGAATGTAGATGATGAAGAAACTACTAATGACTCTTCAGCTGATAACTCTGCAGATGATCCTGAAGTAAGCACTTGATTTAAAAAAATTATAATTTACCAGGAACTTCTCATTTTCTCTTTGTTACTATGATATATATAATTAATACGATTCTCTCAAAAGTTAAAATAACACATAGTTTAAATCTCAAGACATAGGCCTAGAGTTATTAAAACAATTAATTGTAAATTCACTGAGTTCTCACTGTCACAGAACTAGATATTATGCTGCAGGGCTGTGGACTTGGTACACCAAGCCTTTGAATCAGACTCCTCTCATTTTCTTCTGCCTGATTCCAACTCCTTCAGAAATGGCTTATGAACCTAATTAGTAATTTAACAAATTTACTGCAGTAAAATGCTCCAATACAAATGACTTATCGGTGATGGAAAACTCCTTTGGCATCATAAATTTGTCAATGTAAATTACAAATATTGGTCTTAAAAAGATAAAAAAAGTATAAAATTCAAATTATATATTCATCACATACACCAAGTTAGGGCCCCTGTATCCGCGGTTTCAGTTATCCGAGTTTCACCAATACCAAAATTTATTTAGGTTTAATTAAAGAAAAACATTTTTCATAAGTCTCAAGCCACACGCCAAGCGAGCAGCACAAAATCACCTACTATGTACTTTACATTACTATAGTATGATTTTGGTAGGAAGAACAGTTGAAGTTAGTTACCAAAACACTTTTAATATACAATGTGTGTCTTCTAAATAACCAGACTCATATTTTTGACTCATTTTTCTCAGCAACAACCAGTAGGGTCAGATATTGATCAAAGTTCTTTTCTCCCTCTACTTTCCAAATTTCAAGGTCATGTGACCGACAGTTCAGCCGTGGCCTTTGTTTGAAGTGGACCTTGTACCTGAGCTCTGTCAGAATTATGTTGAGTGTAAAAGTTGAGCAGCGTGTCAACGTGAAGCTTCTTGTAAAACTTGGGAAATCCGTTACAGAAATGTACAATTTGTTAAAGGAAGTTTATGGTTATCAGTGTTTATCTTGTGCTCAAGTGTTTGATTGGTTTAAAAAATTTAAGGAGGGGAGGAAAAAGATTGAATACAATCCACGCCCCGGCCGTCCTTGCACATCAAAAACAGATATTAATATTGAAAAAGTGAATGAAATCATTCGAAAAAAATCGATGCCCGAGAATTCGAGCAATTGCTAACTTAGTTAATATCGATAAGGAAACTGTTCTACAAATTACACATGAAAAAAAATTGCTCTAAAATGGTGCCAAAACTGCTCACTCCTGAGCAAAAGGAAACTCGAATGAACATTTGTGCTGATATCCTTCATAACATCAAAAACGATCTAAACTTTTCATAAAATGTGATAACGTGTGACGAATCATGGTTTTTTCAGTTCAAACCTGAAACTAAGCGCCAATCTATGCATTGGAAGAGTCTCAGTTCACCGAGACAAAAGAAAGCACGGATGAGTCAGTCCGAATTCAAAGCAATGATGAAGGTTTTTTTTTATATCTGGGGGATTGTTCACATTGATTGGGTACCTGAAGGTTACACTGTTAACCAGGTTTACTATAAGGAGGCGTTGACAACCCTTTGTGAACACATAAGAAGAAGAAGACCTGAAATGTGGAAGAACAGCTTGTGGATTTTTCATCAGGACAACACACCAGCATATAAAGCGCTGTCTATCCAGAGATTTTTGGCAAAGCACAAGATTCCGGCATTGGAACATCCACCTTACTCACCTGATCTAGCCCCGTGTGACTTTTTGTTCCCAAAGATGAAGCCTGCACTAAAAGGAACCCGTTTCAAGTCTGTTGATGCTGCAATGAATCTCATGAACAACCTCTCAGAAAATGACCTGAAACATTGCTTCCAACAGTGGAAGATTCGTATGGTGAGGTGTAGGGATCGGGGAGGTGATAACATGTCCATTGAGTAACTTTTTAATTACAATTTTTTAGAGCATCAGTCTGGTTATTTAATAGCCAAACCTCGTATTTATACATCAAATCATGTTATCTGCTTCTGTAACTTTGATATATATTATCATAAACTAAGAATAAGATAAGTAATAAAGTAAAATGTTATTATTGTTGACTGCAAATAAATATGTTTGGATTTTCTCGACTGTTCTTCCAACCAAAATCAGGGTATATTTACATATCACCATCATCATCATCATCATCAGTGATTGTTGCAACAAGAATAAAGAAGAGTAAATACGCTGTAGTATACAGTACACATTATTATTACTTTATTTAATGTCGGTAATGTCTTACTGTAAATAATTTGTCATCAATTAAACTCTACCTTCTTTTTATATGTTATATGAATATTCCATTATATAATAGTTCTGTACTATCCATGGTTTCACGTAACCACAGTAAATCTAGGAACGTATTACCCGCAGATATGAAGCCTTAATATATTGTTATAATATTAAAAGTTTTTATTTTGGAGCTGAAGTAGGAGTTGGTAAATTTTTTCCAACTTTGACTTCACCCAAACTGACTCCTACTCCACACCCCTATTATATAGGCCTGTATATTAAAGGACAAGAAATAAAAAGGTAATTTGCTTTAGTTAAACTAAATAAACCTGATTATTGTACATACAAATATAATATTATAAAGTATGGGCTAAACCAATAAGAAAATAAAAGTTACAAATTGTAATAAATGATAAATAAGTATAGACTCAATGGGAGATTAAAATAACAAAAACAAGCATGGACCTCTAGAATAATTTTAAGAACTAACACAAACTCGCATCGGTGATCATTTTGTCAATCCCATCCCTTGTGCTAGGATGGATTTTCGCGGTGATGGGGAGCTCAGGGGTGGAATCCCGGTAGGGTGTACTATATGGCTTACCATTCGCTCTCCATTCAAATGGGAAGCTTCTTCCTCTGAATGGTGACCTGGCGGTCTAGGGGTAAGGTGTCAGACTTCTATACTGGCGGCCGGGGTTCGATCCTCGGTCCCGGCACAGATTTATCTGATTACCAAACCTTTCCTTCACCTCTGACAAGACATCTTGTGAATGTGGGGAATGCCAGGCCTCCATCGTGGTTCGGATTCCACGTTAAACTGTAGTTCCTTCATTTCATCTCACAATCACCCTTCCATTACACATTAGCGTAAGTGCGTATAACCCGAACGAGTAGTAAGATGCGGTGCTAATAATAATAATAATAATAATAATAATAATAATAATCTTCCTCTGAATTAAAATTCTACCTTCCTTACATTTATTCTATTAGTGTAATTAGTGTACACCCTTCCCTATGCTGCTACCTCCATCAATACAAAGCAAGGCAATCAGACTTTTCATATTTGAGATGTGCGCATATAAGACACTCCCCAATTTTTAAGCATTAAAAATAGACTTAAAAAAAGAGGTATTGTATGCAAGTAGATACAGTAACTCAAACGGGTATTTGACATGGTGAAAAAAAAACACACACAAATAATCTAACTATACGATGGCAAATAATTTGTGATTGATTATTTCAGGATGGAGAGCCAGAACCGGATGAGTTTGCTGAGCCAGGTAAATATAAACTACCGGCGTTGAGAGCATACTAATAACTATTTTTCATTTTTCATATAATTTATTCGAGATATTTAATATGCACTTTCTAAACCGATTGATTATATATCAGCACACAAGAATTTCTATGACTGAGAGCGAAAGGGTCTACCAATTTTGCCAGGAAAGGTATTCTCACATACCTTTTAGGGTTCTTTTACATGCCACAATCAACATGGGATCGACGGCTTTCCTTCTTCTTCGAAGGAAGTTAAGCTAAAGATTTTAACTTAATTCTAGAACAGACACAACAGTAGGTCCCTCAGCCGTTAATGTATAAATGTAAAAGGGTAATCCCGAATTCCACCAATTATATATTTTTTGGCTAAGTCAGGAATTGAACCTGAGAACTATTAGTTCAATAGGTATAAGTACAACTGACTAAGCTAAAGTGGGGTTTACATTGTCATGTTTTACTGGCACCAGTCATTACTAGCGTGCCATTATGACAGTGTAAGCCTCTATTTACATGCAAATTGAAGAGTTTGAATGACACGTGTTCTCTTTGCATGAATATTTGAGCGCTTGAATAGTTTGGCACCAGTAGTTAATTGTTCCTCCTGCTGAATGCTGAATGTGCACACTAGTTGTGCTTGCATGTGTAATCCTCGATTAGTGTGCCAGTTACAACTTCCATAAAACAGATGCAGTGCATTGCTTAAAACAGTTGTGTATACATTTGGTGAACTCAACTGTCCCGCAAGTCAATCTTTGCATGGTATTCAAAAATGTGTGTAAGCTTTTACCTGCATGACAGTTGTAGGCCTACTGACATGTCTATTGGCACAAGCTAAACATGACAGTGTATACTGCAAAGAATATTAACTAATCTATTATAAATATAAAATAATACTTGATGATTGAACTACTCCTGTTAATGGGGCCAGTTAATTCAAATAAATGTATGGCCTGGAGTGGTAGTAAGTCTTGGTGAAAAAATAAAACTACCTTTAGAACAAAACCAGTCTTTCTAAGTGAGTAGAACGATGTTTTAAGGTGTAACGTCATAGCTCTCTTGTCCACAACCAAGGCCAGCACATTAACATCACTAACATGTAATTTAGGAGTTTAAGAGCCAACTATGGCACTTTGGTGGTCTAAAAGTCAGAGTTCATAGCTACACATCCAGGGGTCTCAGGTTCAATCCTTGGCACTTTCAGATTTTTTTTAAAGCACTATGTCTGGAACGGGGTCAAACCCAGACTCATAAGGACAAATGAGTTACTCGAATGAAAAAAGTAGCAGCTCCAGTCTAAAAAATAGAGATTAACGGCTGGAGGGTTTGTTGGGCTGACCACATGACACCCCCTATCTGACAATGTTGGCACTATTATTGCCAGCATATGGCAGCCACTCGGTCGGTATAGCTCAGTTGCAGGCACACACCATGGAGTTTGAGCGAGTAGACTATGGATTTTTAACATATATATTTTGTGATGAGGACTTGTTAAGAGCTCTCTAGAGATTTAGAACTAGATATATAAATAACTTGGACAGCTGAGTTGAATTAAAGATTCCGATTTTGTTGAATTCATATGCTGTTGTCATTTTGTATAATCTAATATTTTTCGTTGGTTAAGAGCCAGAAGTGCCCGTTACTGGGTCTAATGAAGACATTGATACACCTCTAAAAGCAGAGCAGCTTGAAGGAGAACAGATCATCACACCGGTAATAGAAGGTGAGGTTGATTTAGAAATAGCGACATATAGGTGAATATTGATTCATTGGCTGATATAGCTTACATCACCAATAATCAGCTAAATTACTCGGTCTTTTATAGGTGTGACAGTACCTTTAAAAAAAACTAGTTTGACAGATGCTCATCTAGTCCACTGTAGTACTCTTAAGGTGGGAGTGCTGAGAACACAGTTTAAGGATAGTTTTTTTTTTGCAGTTTTTATAGTAACACTTTTTTGGCCAAAATAAATAAAATGTTGTTCTAGTAGAAACATAGAGTTTAATTCTCTTCAGATGTTGATGTTAGCAAAGGCTAATGTCGAGTACACGAAATTAACGTCCGAGACGAACATAGAATCTACAAATACACTTAGTGGGCTAATTAAAACAAAAAGGGTTAGCGTGAGCGCAATACAACGCGGTCGGTTTGTTGACGGAAAAAGAACAACTGTGTAAGTGAAAGCTATGTGATTGGCTAACTCGTGATGCTCGCGCTACTGCAGCGCCTTTCGTGATTGGTGCAGTGGTTGGATCGTGCATCTTAATCAGTGTCTTCAACAGTTGATACCAACAGTTGTTGAATATCTGTCATTAGCATAGCGCCATCAGATTAGAAACTTTTAAATTAAGAGAAAAAGTTGTCATTTAATTCCTGGACACTCTTGACATATATTCAGTAACTGTTAATATCATCATGATAAGAAAATTAAACTTTACATTTTTATTGGAACAATATTTGAGTTATTTGAGCAAAACAATGTTTTGGTATGAAAACTGAAAACAGACTTCTCTTAACTTGCGTTCCCTACACTCCCACCTTAATGGCAATGATATAACCCATTGTTAATGGGATGCAAGAAGGCAAATGAAAGAACTAAAATATGCTGACCATTAGTAACTAACCAAACATGATATAGTTTGATTCATATAGGAAGATACATTTTTAGACATATATAAATGTTACTAAAATAGTTTTCATATATTCGCACAGCAAATCATGTAGTCTGCAACTGTCACTTTTGATGGATATATCAATACCTATAAAATAGTTCTAATAATATAGTAAAATGTTGTCAATGTTGACCGCTAATAAATGTGTTTGTATTTTCTAAAATGTTCTTCCTACCAGAATCCTACTATATAGTACAGTGAACAGGATGTGAAGAAAGGTGCTTGATCCAATTAAGTATAGAAGTTTTGAAACTTTGGGAATTTATAGATTTCAATGCCCTGAATGAAATACGAAAAAATGCAAAATCCGATCTTAGAAAAATGGCACCAAAAATAGGTTTTTTCAAAATATCTCTCTTCGGATTCGTCATACGGCATAAAAGATTATTTTCTTATTAAAAAAGAATTAAATTTGCTACAAATTATTTCTTATACCTTTTTTTTTTTCTTAACTAAATAGTTTTGGCGCAGCAGCCAAGCAAAGTCGAGCATTATTGAAATATATTAGATGCAGGT
>CABFVZ010000016.1:921916-958182 GCA_902151445.1 Timema monikensis | reverse complement strand
GGGGGGGGGGGGTGTTCCTAAATGGTTTTACACTCTCCCTCTTATGCAAATATAGGTTCACTTCCTATACATTAAACCTTCCCAATTCCTAACCCATTAGCGTAATTAGTGCTTAAGCAAATAACCCAAACAGGTGGTAAGATCCGGTGCTGAATAAATAAATAAACATTAAAATGGACCTGAAAGAGATAGGGTTTAATGAGGTGGACAGGATATAACTAACTCAAGGTAGGGATAGGGTATAGTATAATTAGGTGGACTGGATAAAACTAGCTCAGGATAGGGGTAGTGTGTAATGAGGTGGACTGGATAAAACTAGCTCATGATAAAGATAGGGTGTAATAAGGTGGACTGGATAGAACTAGTTCAAGATAGGGATAGGTGGTGTACTTTTGTAAGTGCGGCAATAAACTATCGAGTTCCTAATGCCATAAAAAAGTAAGTAAATAAAATGGTAACATTTTCATTTACACCATTGTGGTAACTTAACTTTCCAGTTTTCAAAAACAGACTCTAAATGGAAGTCACACTGTAGCATAGTTTGGGAAACAATCAAGTATTTAAATGCATACATTCAAGGTGGTTAGTAAAATGTAAAACAAATTAACCTCCTTGTTTGTCAGAGTCGCTTGTAAAAGTGGGGCGAGACTCAGAGGTGAGCTCCCTCATCCTCACAGACTCGGCAGTTCTAGAGGAGCTCAAGCAGGCAGACCAAAAAGCTACTCTGATCTCTTCTCTCATCAATGAGCTCAAGCAGTCGCTCCAAGAAAGACGAGAGGTTGGTATTCTAAAATGAACAATAAATTTAGTGATCACATTTGTAAATAATCAATAGTCATTACACATAATCATTAACATTATTATTATTATTAGCACCGCGTCTTACTACCCATTCGGGTTATACGCACTTACGCTAATGTGTAATGGTAGGGTGATTGTGAGATGAAATGAAGGACCTACAGTTTAACGTGGAATCCGAACCACGGTGGAGGCCTGGCATTCTCCACATTCACAAGATGTCTTGTCAGAGGTGAAGGAAGGGTTTGGTAATCAGATAAATCTTTGCCGGGACCATAATCATTTACAAAATGGTTCAAAATAAAACTTAAAGCAAAATATTTTACTTGTACATACATACCTAACTACACCTATCCCTTACAGGGATGTCAAGAAACTTTGCACACAACTCAAAAACAAATTTATACTTAATCCAGCCTCACTAACTTTCTCCACCCTTCCCTATCTTCGTATATTCCCTTCGCTTCAACAACATCATATACTGAGTCATACATGCTCTTTTATTCTTAAAACTCTTAATGTTACTCTTTTTCACACATTCATCTACAACACTTATCCACATCTTACATGGCCTACCCCTTCCTTTTGATCCACATTCCTCCTTTCAACATACCCAAACCAACATAAGACATTTATTTCACATTGACCTATTGGATTTCCTTTCAGCATCCATTCATCACTGACTCTGGCCTTACGTGTTTTTCCAGATAAATTTCTTGGATACCTCATTCCAACCACATTCATCTTGCTTTTGTATTTCTTCTGAAGAACCTGCGCTTCACATCCATACAACAATTTTGGCGTTAGCACTTCTTATATACTGCCATCTTTTTCTCTTTCGCTACTACGTCATTCTTTGCAATAGTCCACATACATCCAACTATTCTCCAAGATGAATTCACCCGTCTGTCGATTTCATCATCTACCCTTACATTTTTACAGAACATTCTACCCAGATACACAAATTCATTCACTTGTTCCATCAGTTTTCCATTTATACTAACCTGACAACCATTTTCTGGCCCGTCCTTATCAAAAACTACCACCTTAGCTTTGGAGACTACATTTAGAAAGTGAATCTATGTTTGGATAAAATAAAACCATTTCTAATCTTGGATGAATTTCAACAAAAAGGTTTTTTCTTTGTTTATTTTCTTTAAACAACAAATAGCAAAATGAATAATCACTAGGAGATGTAGTCTTTATAATGCATTCTTAATATTTTTTCTAATACTGCCAACATTTTGGGCAATGAAATACAAAAATAGAATGTTGTGTACTACTATAATAAATAAAGGCCCGCGAAGCTTTAAAATCTTTCAATTTCGCTTTTGATTCCCTTCAAAAAATATATCCAACTTTGACAACTATGAGGCTTCACCATTAACACTATTGACAGCTAAAAAACTCATTTCTGTTTGATTATTGTTATTCAGAGCCTTTATATACGTACATTATAAACTAATATTAGTATAAAAAATCTGAAGTAATTGAATTGTAAATTTTGATAACTTAATTTATTGGTCTAGAAGAAAATTGTTCAGATAAATCTTATAATAAAACCTTTTCTAAATTATTTTAGTATATAAAGTCACCTAATAAATCATAAGACTTTTTTTCACACCATTAAACAACTAACAAAAAATATTTGAACCTACATTTGGTTTTTAAAATATTTCATATACTTGATACGAGCTCACTTTGAAGGGGAAAAGTGCACTTTGCACACCCCTTAAACTTACCTTATATTCGTGATATTTTGTACAAGATTATACATTTAATAGGGATGGGACCTTCGAATCCCCTAACACCTTAAATACTTAAGGATATTCGAGATTTGAGAAAATTTCAGATTCGATACTCAAATACTTTAAAAAAATATTATTTTTTCTATTTTTCAATTAAAATTAGTTTTAGAGCTATAATAATGCTTATTGATGGTTCGGAACCAATTATATTTATAGGATGAACTTAACAACCAGGTCCCAGATCAGTAACTTAACACTTAACTGAATGTATGAATCTATTATAAGAAAGAATGTTTAACATTTAGTTAATATTTGTATTTTATATTATTCTATTATATTTATATTTCCTCTTATGTTCATAATGTTTTCCAAGATTTGGATTCGAGATTCAAAGTAAAATTGGTGATTCAGATTCATAAAATAGTGGATTCAATCCAAATCTATATCTTGGTGGATCAACAGATCTGTATCTGAATTTAAGGGGGTCTGTAAGCCAATGGAGTTTGGAACCGGGGCTCTTGACAATTTCTGGTCACTTAATTGTGTCATATTTTAAGAAAAAAGAGGTGACAGAGGACGACAAGGTCCAACTTGAAAAGAAGCACCAGCAATTGATGGAGAAGCTGACCGAGTTCGAAAATATGACCTTGCATGTGCAAGGGCTAGTCGGTCTGGAGCCGACAGTGCTCACCCCAAAGAGCCTGTCCCTGGAAGAGATTGCAGAGCCATTCCCAACAGAGGTCCCTCCACCGCGAGTCCCGCACGAGGTGCCGTTTCCTCCCATCATTCCCAGCGTACCTCTCTTCACACCCCCGGTGTCTACGGCCTTCAGCAACTTGGAAGACAGGCTTCCCAACGTCATTGTCACCGGCCTCATTGACGGCATGCCTGGGATCGTGGTATGCCACAAGCCGGTCAAGCGGCTCAAAGCTACACCTGAGGGGAAGGCCCAGGTACTAGACCCTAGCAATTATTAGGGATTGTCCGTCACACTTTAGTGGGTGAATGTCCACAAACACACACTCAAACACATTTTGGCATAAAACATATTTAAATTCATGTGTATCACAAGCTGAAAAAATGTTGTCTGTTTACAGGATCACTCATGATGCTAGAATCAAATTACTTTGAGTGAAAAATTACAATCTAGACACTGAATCCTATGTTAAAGTTGATATTTTTCACTTAATTAAAGATATTTAAAATTGATTCACTTTTAATCTGTTTAGTGACAATATTCTTAAAAATTGAATGCTTTTATAAGCTAATTGGAATGGTCCTCACTTTTACTTTAAAAAATATTAGATGCATATAGAAGCTATTCGGAGTAGACCATAGGTATTTATTTTGAAAATTAAATGCCTCTAGAAGCTATTTGGAGAGGTCCTTCCCTGCTAAATTTTTGAAAAATGAATGCCTCTTTAAGTTATTTAGAGTTTGATACAAGGCCATCTTTAAGCTTAATATTAAAAACTTTGGAAAATTTGAGGGGCATGGGGGCTTGAACCCCATAAATCCTCCTATCCTTATAAATAAAGGGAGTAGCAAGGTTTTGCATAGAAGATAAAGTGAACTGAATAAATAATCATTCTGATTCAAATGTCTTAACATATCTCACCCTCCTTCCTAAAACTTTGGGTCGCTTAGTGAATCCATATATTTTCCTGTCAAACTGACCTGTTCTAAACACCAACTAAATGACCGCACCCAGGTTACTTTTATGAAAAATGAAATTACATTCACCGCTACTACTTTCTAAATTTTCTAAACAAACAAAGATTTTATTTAATAAAATAGTGCCAACTCTGTATGGTACAAGAGTGTTACACCATATAATCAATCCATTATCATCAACTTTCAGCCTGTGGCCGGGCTAGCTTAGTAAAATGCCCTACATCTCCCACAGTCCTTCCACCATTTATCAAACAATCAAACCAATTTTGTAATATAGTTAAAATAGTGTTCATATTTAATAGTCTAAGCTCATTACCTGAAATATGTATGTATAATTTATCTTAGGAACTGGTAGGAAGTTTGGCAGGAAGGCTGAGTGACAGTTATTCTCTGCAAGAAAAACTTGCTTCAGAGAATGTTGATTTGGAAACAAGCAGGTAAATAAAATTATAAAAACGTCAACACATCTTTATCTTATGAATAGCCAGCATTAAGCACTCCCCAGTGTGAGTGTTTTTTTCTACATATGTTTAAAACTGTAAAAAAAACTTAATATTCAGGTGTTTCAATGGTATATTGGTGTTTTCATATCATTATTGTGGACAACTCGGATTGAATAAATAAGAAAATGCTTCCAATTAAAAAATAATAGATACATTCTTATACTCATCATCATCAACTGTTTCCAGTCTGTGGTCAGGTCTGTTTTGTAAAATTCCTCTATTTTCCTCTTTTATTTTCTTCCATTCTTCTCATCTCACTTGCACACTTGCTGCTATCTGCTTCTCCCATCTATTTATTGGTCACCCATGTGGTATTTTCCCCTTATAGATTTCCATCATTCTCTTTGGTGTTCTCTCCTTTTCCACCCTTATTATATGAACATACCATCTCAGTCTTGTTTCATCGACTCTCATTTACTCCCTGTTCCCCCACTATTTCTCAGATAACTTCATTCCTTTGGCCTCCACTTTAATGGTCTCGCTTACATTCATTGTCATGTTCCTGCTGCATGTGTGACTCTGGGTACCTACAAAGTACCCCCTATTCAACACTTCCTTACACTTTAAGGGCACTTTTCTTCTCCTTAGGAGGTCGATTACATACCTTTATAACAACCCCCCCTGCTACCCTCTTCTTCTTGTACTCCAGACTCTAAACTGTCCACAATGTGCTGTAATTGCTCGAATTTCTTCGCTTGATGGTGCAAAGTTTGCTGACACAATTCAAATTTCAAGTATCCTACTAAGCCGTACTCGGGGAGTTGTTATATCAGGGTTCTAAGGTGAAAAGCCTCTTAATTGAAGTTTTTTCTTGTCAGTTCATCAACTTATTGAATAAAAATCCATATTCTCTGAGAAAATATCTTCTGCCAGACGATGTACATTTCCATTTCTCTGAGTTTCTAAACACCACAATTTCTGATTTTTGAAGGATTGTATCTGTTGTCATGAAAGTCACTTGTAAAAATGCCACTAAAAAAAATAGATTCATAAATGTCTCTGCTGCTATACATTTTTTTTTTTCAAGTCGAGTTTTTCACAGTAACATTATTCGTTCTTAAAACTGTCACATTACATTGACACACCTAAATATAGTATAAGAATAAGAAAGAGAAGGTAAACGTTAAAAAAAATACACCCACGTTAGGCCAACTAAATAACCATGTTGACGTTGCTAGCAGCATCGTATGCTGGCAAGCATACACAATACACTTCTTGTAACGCTAATGGGAAAGATAAGCGCATCATAATGGCTTCTATTTAAAAATATGAGGGGAGTTAAGAGAATGGTAGACTATTGGTTTTTCAACGTTCTTAGTTGAGTTGTACTACATAGACTGCTCCAAATTCTGGTTTGTACCACACTGGAAGTTTAAATCTCAGGTTCACACTGGAGCAGGCACTACTGCAGAAGGACAGTGCTGTAGAGACGTTGCAAAAGAAAGTGGAGGGCCTTCAGAAGGACATCAAGATAATGATGAGCGAGAACAGCAGCCTCAGCGAGCAGCTGACACGTATTCGACCACAGGTCCGTGTCAACACTTTGCTGAGAGTGAAGCTATGGGCAGAGATTGGGAGGAAACGCATGAGCATTAACATGATGAGGGAATGGGAAAACAATAGTGATACAGATAAATAATTAATGGAAAAGCACCTTAATTGCACCTGGCTGGGTTTCAAAATTGACCTTCTTGTCACTAGCAATTAAGTCTATCTTCAATGTGACTCTTTATATTGTCTGACTAAAATGGGGGTAAGGGGAGTGAAGAATATGGGATTGGGAGGTCACTAAACAAAAGCATTGTCTATAGCAAATTTTTTAGCTTTAATCAAAATTTATATTGCATTTTTAAACAAAAAACCTTCAAGGCGTGAGCTCGCAAGTAAAATATACAGACCAAGCTGCTGCCGTCGTTAGCGAAGATAGTGTCAACAATGCAGATAAAGTGTGTCATGTGGTCAACACGATCTCAATTTTCTAGACCGAAGCCGCTACTTCTTTATTCAAGTAGCTCCTCATTTGTCCTCACTAGGTTTAGTCTGACCTTGTTCCAGATCTACAGATTCACAGAAAATTTTGAAAGTGTCAGGGATTGAACCTGGGCCATCTGGATATGTAGCCAAGAACTCTGACCACTAGACCACAGAGGCGGTCTATTATATTTAAAGTCCATGGCAAATAACAATGTAGTGAGAAATAGAACAGTTAACAAATATAACGTATCTCTGTGCAAAATTACCCTGGCATGTTTTATGAATGTTTAACTGACTTGTCTTAAGTCATTATTGCAAAATAACAATTATCTGGTACAGAAAACTATTCAATCATATTTCCAAGGATACCAATTGTAATAATCTCACCCGGTTGTCATGGGAATAATTTTAAGGAACTTTTTATTTCTTCCAAGTTGTGTGATCTCATAAAAATAAAATTAGGTAATCTTCATTCTTGCTGTCATTTTTCATTCAAGAGACAGAGTTAAAACCAGTACTATGTTTCCCAAGCCTCTATAAACATGGGTATGTAATGACAATGCAAAATTATTGGCAATAATACAAATTATAAAATGATTGGTAATTGTAATCCAATGGGTGATAAATTTATCATTTTTCAATAAATAAATTTAAAGAAAGATTAGAAAAAAAATATTCGTAGTTTTGAGTGCAGCTTTTACACCCTGACCAAACCTTTGAACCTTGATTTGTCTTGTCAAAGAGGTATTTTTCTTCCTTATATAATGTGTTCTTCTTTTCAGCTCATTGATAAAAATGCTCCATTTGACTCTCATGCAGACTTTTTAGGAGATAAACCTGCGGGAGATATGGCCACACGGATAAAACAATATTCACACACTACTGCTATTTTGGTATGTTGATGATATTTTATTTACTCTGCTGTGTAATTTGAAGTCATTTTTTAGAGCAGTGTTTCCCAAACATTTTAGAATCGTGAGCCACTTTTTGGAAGAACAAACTTTTGTGACCTAATCTATCTTTAATGAGCATAAGGAGGCAGTTAATTTTGAATTTAATAATTTTCTATAGCTATTTTATTTACTATGTATCATTGAATATAATTTGATAAAAAAAACTGATCTAGTTCGCATAATGAGACATGTGCAAAATGTGTGCTTGTTTCTGGTTTCTTTTGATGACAATGTTGACATCAACTTTGATGCAAATAATTTTTAGGTCCATGGAGTTTTACAGTTGCAGTTTAAGAATCAAATAGCCGAAGCTATTATTGTGCTTATAGAGAGGAATTCTCCATCCAGATATATTCTAAAAATTGAAAAATGATACCTTGACACGGGTTCGATTACCGTGTCAAGGTGTCATTTTTCAATTTTAAGTTGCAGTTTGTTTTGAAATTCAATCTTGATTTGTACCATCGTCGAAAATACAACTTCACTAATGCACAAACATGTGAAAGGGAGCGGAACCTTCAAAGCTTCAGTAGAAAGAGTTGGATACATTTATTGGACAGGCAACCAAAACTGCATCACCTTTTTGTATTTGGAATTCATTTTAAATGAGGTGTCATTGGGTAGATTGATGAGTTCTACTTCGGCCTTTGTCAATATCCCAGTCGTCATTTTGCCCTCTAATAGATTCACAATCAAGTTATTTTGCTGACAGCTTTTTATCTCTTTACAGAAGTAACATTCAAAATTTTCTTCCAACATGTTTAACATGTGTGAATATCACAGGTACTTTTAGTTCAGCGGAAATAAGTTTTCTCAGCCCTAAGATTATTGTTTGGTTTGTGGTTGCAAGGAGCGTCAGATGAACGAGCTGGAGTCTGAGGTGAAGAGCATGAACCATGAATTGCAGCAAGTCCAGAGCGAGAGAGAGAAACTGCAGCAACAGAGGAAATTGCTCAAGTGTACCACGCCTACCGTGTGTACTCCAGCCACCTGCCCCACACTCGCTAAGGTAGAGGAGCGTTTCAACAACTTATTAACCTGCTTCACTGGTCGAATGCTCTAAGGCATCATTCTCAAAATACACTGGACTGCCAATAACGGGGAAATTGGGATTTTAATCCTGGTCAGGTGTACTGAGGGTGGTTTTTCCTAAATAGTTTTCCACTCTCCTTACATCCTAATATCTTAGTATAATTAAATTAGCTAATGAAAAAATTAATATTTTGGTTTATGTTATGAGGTCTATAAACTATGTCATGCTAATTTAAGTTTTTCTGACCCCCTTCTCCCTCTTGTCAAAACTTTGTGAAACCCCTCCCTCCCTTTTCTAATATTACATCACATTATCACGCACCCCCTCCCCCCCACCCCATCCTCCCTATTTAAATAAACTTTTTAATTGTAGAGCCTATTTAACCCTTTATCTGAAACATGCTTGTACATATTCGCCAAGCTCGACGATCGAAGTCGATGAGCTATTGTTGTTAGTTTGTACTTGCATGCGGTCAGGCCTATTAACACAGAATGCTGCTCGATATGCCTAATTGTAATGTGATGTCACACATCTGACTCACTACTCCCCCCTTGTCATGCTTGGTCACGCTGATCTCTACTCCTGCCATTACCTCCTAATATGCATACATCGCATATGGACAGCCCCTTAATTGAATTAACATGATCATTTCAATATTCACAAATAAATGTCAGGGTGGAGCTAAATTAAGATTAAGCCACTTGCTTTGAGAAATGGTCGAGTGCAATATGGATGGAAGCTTTTTCGAGCAGGGTAGAGAGGGTCTATTATTGATTTCAATGATGCAACATTAGTTACTTGGGTCTCACTAGTTAAGGCTAATGATTTTAACAGCAACATTCAGAATAACATTTAGATAGGAACGGGTAAAATAAACACTCAACATATAGGACAAACAGAGGAAATGATCTTCGGATGTGAATTTATAATAAATAGCAGAGCTAAGGAAAACAGTTTGTCACTTTTTAAGGTTTGTCTTGTTATGTATGGCAGAAGGTACAGGAAAGAAATAAAGATAGGAGTAAGCTGAACAAATACCAAACTAAAAATCAAAGTTTTACTTAATCGTGATACACAATTTTTTTAATTTTTGTATTATGGTGACCTAACCTTATAGCTTAGGCCAATTGTATTTAATGTTTTTAGTTCGCATACCCCCAGATATAATGTATCTTCACCTTTGTGCCCCAAAAAAAATGTTGATCCTCATTGCAAGTTAACATATACATAGTGTATAATCTATATATTTATTTTTAATTTTACATATCCCCTAATATGTCTTTGCGTACCCCCGAGGCTATGGATACCACATATGTGTCTGCAGTGTATTGTTTGAGCAGGCAGGACTAGGGGCCATGAACGGCCGTGGCACTGGTTCAGAACAGCAGCAGCTGCGGGAACTCAGGGAGAAGTATGCTCGCCTGCATCAGGACTATGACAAGAAGGTGCAGGAAGTATCCCAACTGCGTGTGGATGCGGAGAAACACAAAGATGTGGCAGAAAAGGCCAGGGAGGAGAAGGAGGCAGCTGAGGCTCAAAATTCTATCCTGGAGGATAAACTGCGCAGGGCAGAGCTTGAGAGCAAGAGGGTGAGTCCACCCTGAAAAATCCATTTTATTATCATTTTTTGTTTTAAAATACACACTGATGCCATTGGACAAACAAAGTTCTCACTAAACACACTGATGTCATTGGACAAACACAGTTCACACCTTACACACTGATGCCATTGGACAAACACAGTTCTCACTAAACACACTGATGTCATTGGACAAACACAGTTCACACCTTACACACTGATGTCATTGGACAAACACAGTTTTCACTAAACACAACGATGCCATTGAACAAACATAGTTCACACCTAACCCACTGCTGTAATCGGACAAATATAGCTCACACTTAGAACACTGCTGTCACTGAATAAAAATAGTTCATACTTAACAAACTCTTGAAACTGTAAAGGAATAACACACTTCTCTTTTTACCTTTTTTATTGATGTCAGTGTAAAAACACAGTTCATGCTTTACAAACCATTCCAATTGTACATAATATAATAGTTCATACTTTACATAGTATTTTTTTATGATCACAAGTTTTGTCTGTTTTCATAGATATGGCATGGTAAGGCTATCATTATTACTTTTTTTGTTACCATTTAAGGTGTAAAATGAGGTAAAGCAAGAATGATTCAATCACTATTTAATTGTAATTTATATTTTGCAGTAGTTCCACCAACATTATTTTTAATTTCTGTGAATGTTTTGATTGCAGGGAGTCCTATGTCATTTGTGCAAGCAAATATATTTAATACTTAACATGCACTCTTAATGTTTCAGGCTAGTGGCATGAAAGACAAAATGCTAGATATAGAACAGCAGTTACAACGAACAAAACAGAGTTTGGAGCAGTCCAAATATGACCTAGAGGAAGCCCAGGGGGAATTACAGGAGAAGAGCCTTCAGTGTGCCAATTACAGGAACAAGGTGATTTCATCAGAACTTAAACATGAATCTTGAGATACTTTTTGTAAGAAGGGCCTTTTAGAAAAAAAACAACACCTTTTTTAGATAACATTTTAGTATATTAAGATTGTTATTTTATAGATATTCATCATCATCAACAACAACAACTGTTTCCAGTCTTTGGCTGGGTATTTTAATAAAATTTCTCCATCTTCCTCTATCCTTTCACTATTATTCCTCCTTAAAGTGCTTTCATTCTTCTCCTCTCACTTGCACACTTTCTGTTATCTGCTCTTAGATATTGATAATATCTATCAAAAGTGATAGCTGCATATCACATAACTTGATGTATGAATAAGTAAAATTAGATATAGTAAATCTTCTAGATTTCAGATAAAGCTCTTTCTCTGAAAATTAAGACTGTGATGATTATACAAAATAAAAAAAATATCATATGAAAGTATTTGTTTCCCTGACTTTTCTCTCTTTTTTTACATATATAAAAATATTCAATTTATTACAACTTAACACATTTTCACTTTGGTGTTTGCTTCACTAACTAAACCATTTTTTGTGTGTTTGTTATCTTGGGAAAGCAAGTTTTTTTTATATTATTTACTTGTGGAGTGACATACTTTAATTATTAGTTTGAGCTAACAAAGATGTATTTAGTGTAATAAAATATTTTCAATCAAATTAAGTGGTTTTAACTTTTAAGTTTCATATTTAAAAATTAATTGTGACTATTACTTTAAAAAATAGACCAGCAAAGTTTATTCAAAGCATTTGGTAAATTGGTTGACATACTTTTTTAAAGGTGTATTCATATGGATGTAAATATTTTTGTAAGATTTCACATAGTAAGGAATTTGGAAAAATTTTGTTAAATGCAAACTAAATTATACCATCTCGCATACAAACATTTTATAATAAAGGAAATTGATAAAACTAAAGAAAAAGAAAATTAAACTACTAAGAGTAAATTTGATGAAGAAAGCCCACCTATGGAAAGAGGGAAAATGTGGGAAGATTCCAACGCACAAAGGTGATATCTTCTTCCTTTTTTCTGTCTTCTATAGTAGAAGTAGTCACACACACATTTTAACACAAATAGAATAATATTTCGGCATTGTTGCCTTTATCAAACACAAATAAGAAGAGAGTACAGATAAATAACACAAACACTGGCTTACTCCATTTTGAATTTCTTACATACTTACATACAAACATGTATTTTCAAGTTTTAAACCAACTGTGTTACATTCAATGTATATTTAAATACCCACAGTACATGCAAGCAGAACAAACAATGGAAGAACAGAGGCGCCAACTTGAAAAGATGGAGATAAACACAGCTCAAGCCACCAGTGCTCTCAACATTGAGATTCAGCGGATAAAGGTGAGAATCGTCTGAGATGGAACTCTCATATTATGGGAGAATTGGTTATACATAGACTGTACAACTGATAATGGGGAGATCAGGGTTTGAATCCCTGTCAGATATACTGAAGTTGGTTTTCACTCTCTTTCCAGGCAAATCCAGATACACTTCCTCTAAATTCAACACACACATTTAGTACAAATGTGTACAACCCACATGGGTAGGCCTAGTGCTAGAAATAATATATTAACGGGGGTGGGGAAATGAAATGTTTTTTATTAGTGAACAGTTTTGTAATGTGTAGCTCTTGAAAAAATTAGTTTATTTATATATATTTGGACACATAGTTTAAATTTTAATCCGCAATATTTTTAGTAAGGCTGGTAAAAAAATCAATTTTATCACTTTTTGTCATGCTTCTAAAGTCACATCAATCACTTTTTCGACCGTATAATATAACCAAATATACCATATACATGTTCCTTTATTCCAGGAATTACCTTTACCATTACCTTTGTTTCGTTCTCTTTTTTCTTTTTGTCTCCTCTTATAGGTACATGTTTTGCACATTTCACACTTCCTATGAGTTCAGATATAATGAAATCTAGGTTGGGGGATAGGCCGGTAAGAATCAATTTTCTTCAAGAGGCAGTCATAACCTCACATCCTTGTCTAGGGGTAGCAGTGTTCAGTGTTAACCGTGAAAGCCATATTTTGTTTGTTACCTTTCCAACATAATCATCAACCAATATTTGCAGCCTATGGCTGGATCACTTTAGTAAAATATCTCCATCTTACTTTTAGACTCCACCACTCTTCCTATTTTATCTATCCCATTCTCTTGTTCTCTCTTTTATTTATTCCAGCTCCTATTTCCTTCACCTTCTTCCCTATAGAACAAAATGTGAAAGTAAATTGTGAAAGTGAAAGTAAAGTTTCTTTAGAGGGCAAGAGTAAAGTATTACAAGTTTATTATAAATTCCTATTTAGGAGTGTTTGAATTTCACTTTTTTAATTCGAAGCTAACTGGAATCGAATATATGAAATATTCTCGAAGCCGAATCGAAGTTTGAATAAATTTTTGTTAGTTTTTTTACACTAGAAAAATATATTATATTGTTGTTTATTAAACGTTATGTATTGAAATTACTTATAAAAGTTTCATTTACTTATTGTTACTAATATTTCATGTTTAATCTAATAAATCAAGTTATATTATATAAAAATGGCAATAATTGAGCATAAATTTAGTATTTTAGCTGTCAATATTTTATTGACGAAGCTTCTAAAACGGAATTATTTTCGAAGTGAAATTGAAGCTGACATTTGTTTCGAAGCTAAGTCGAAGCTTCGCACACCCTTACACCTATACCAAGCTAATATATGTTGTTGTTCTTATCACTAGAGCCAATTCCAGGAAAAGCTTCAGAATCTTGCTCCTCTGCCCGACTTGTTAAATCTCGCCCACAAGCGAGTCCAAGAAGCCAACCAGCAACGCATCATGGCTGAGTGCAAGTACAACGAGATTGCACAGGAACTAAAAGATTCTAACGAAAAGGTAAATTGAAAATTAATGTTAAATTTCTTACCTCTGAAAAACTTTTGAATACTTTTTAGGACATTTCATAGTTCTTAAATGATTCTAAAAGGGATTCCTTCATTATACACTTATATAGGCCATCCCCATTTTATTCACACTGTTGTACATTGAGATTGTAGGAGAGTCTGTTAGTTGAGGGCTAGAAGATTTGTTCATAGGGGTCATCCATAAACCATGTAATGCTTTTTTATTACTTTTTTACCCCTTCACCCCCTCAATCTCCTTCCATATAACACCAAGCAGACATTCAGGCTGACCCCCCCCCCCCTCTCACAACAGGGGTGCAGGGCCTGAAATTTAATGACTTAAAAACGATCAAAGAAATTACCTGAAAATCTAAACAAATATTCCTATAATAAATACAAATAACTAAATCAGTTGTGTACTTTACAACAATGGAAACTGAAAAATATATATGCATTGAAAAGCATTTAACAACTAAAGTCTTGCATCCTGCTGAATATAATATTGATTTACAAATATCTGCTTCAAAAAAATAGCAACCCACTCTCAACACAACTATGTTCACCTTAATTGAAGTATTCTGTCAGGAATGTAGATTTTTCAGCCATACAAGCAAAGATAAGAGGTTAATTAATTGTCTGTCCTACTTCTTTATCTTCTCATTCTGACAACCGTATACGTTTATAAAACATCAGTAGTATTTAAAGATTATTTAGAAATTTCTAAAAATGACCTATAAAAAACAACAAGGTGATCATAAACAGACTTATCAAAACTTACATACAGATGAGCATTGTTCCTTGATGTAAAAAATAAATAAAAAAATCCAGGCCCTAGGGCCCTTAGTAAACTCTTGTAGGATAAACTATTTTCTAAGCTAGTGATTTGCTGAGATGCAGTAGCTGTAAGTTCAAAAGTGTATGTATTGTTTTTACTATAGCATTTCTTGAAATAATATCATAGTTAACTATATATGGTTGTCATCATCATCATCATCAACTGTTTCCAGCCTGTGGCCGGGTCTGTTTGGTAAAATGTCACCATCTTCCTCTGTGCTTCCACCACTCTTCCTCCCTTACTCTTGTCCATTCTTCTCTTTCTTGGTCTCTATTGCATTCGTTTTCCTACATCATACTTCATCTTCTTGGGATTATTTCCTTTTACATACTCATTACATACCCATACCATCCCACCCATGCTTCCTCTACTATCTCATTTACTCCAACATCCTAATTGTATGACCATACCATCTCACTCTTGCTTCCTCTACTATCTTATGTACTCCCTGTTCCCAACTTTTTCCCAAACAATTTAATTCCTAGTCCTGTTTCTCCTTGTGTCATTACCATGACATTTAATATGACTAACAATTATTTTCCACACAGTGGTTTTTCAGTCTTTCTTCAAATAATTGTATGTCCAATTATTATTCTTTCTAAGGTGAATCTATTAATAATCTTGCTGTTAAGTTTATCGATATAACAATATGATGGAGTCATTCTGGAACTGTGCTTCTCCCTAACTATGTTTCCTCCAGCTCCAGAACATGTCACGGCATGATAATGAGCAGTCATCAAGGTCCACATGGGGCTCCGATGAGAGGTCTGTTCTACAAGCTCGCATCGAGTCCTTAGAGAAGAAATGTGCAGAATTGAAGACGGAGAATGCAAGCCTAAAGTAATCTTTTCTGAATTATTCCAAATAAAAATGTTGTTAGAAATTTATATTACAGGTAGTTTGGATCCTATTTTTTTCATCCCAATTTTAGTTTTATATTCAAATCTCATATCTTGAGTTTGAATAATAAAATAAAACTTTAGATTAAGGCAGAAACATACTACTAACCCAATGGGCAGATTAGAAAATTGGCCAAGGAGGCCCACTGGCTAGATGATCTTATAATAATCTAGATTTAAAAAATAAAAATAAATCCCAAATTTAATGAAGAAAGCACACTTAAGGAAAGAGGGAAAACTTGGGAAGAATCTAATGCACAAAGGTGACTTCTTCCTTTCTTCTATCTTAGAAATAGTCACACACATTTAAACACAAAAAGAGTGGTATCTTGAGTAATTCAGTATTTGTGTGTAAAATGTATTTCCTTTATCCTCTTATTTTTTTGTTTGATGAAGGGAACAACTGGTGAAAAATTACTCTTATTTATGAAGGATGTCTACTCCTATTCATAATTTTGGTCTAAATATTTTTCAAAATACCTACTTTATCTCTATAAGTTAAACCTCTTGAGGTCATTTTATTATATTTGGAAGAAGGTACTGTGAAGGTGGATAAAACATTGAAAGGAATGAACACAATATGGCTTTAACAGTGAACACAAGAACACAGTTCACACTTTAAACTACTGCCATTGGATAAAGAAGTATGGTTTAAATTAGGAGAAATAGCCAGTACACTCACCTTGATGATACTGGAGTAGAAACTGTTTAGATAGAACACTAAAAAACACACTCATTTTTAAGAACAAGCTTTCACTGTCACAGACAGCTTCATCAGGTTAAGAAAGTAGACTGATGCTCTTGGTTGAACTGCAAGGTTGACTGTCCACAACTGACTGTTTTTCAGTTATGATGTCACTATATAGATGGCAGCACTATAAATAAATATATAGATAGAAAAACTAGAAATTGTGTTATATACTGTATTATTATTGTGACATTGAATGTAATAATAATAGGTGTGCTGGTAGGAAGGAGAGGAATTACCTAAGGTTGAGGTTAGGGGCTTGTTTGTATTTGATAATATATTGATGGGCCAGTTCCCATATCCTTAGTTGTGAAGGGTTGCATAATTCTTTGTTCAGAGATTTGTCCACCTAGGTAATTTAAACCATGATTTAGCCTAGTGCTCTATTCCAAATAACCTGGATAAAGAGGTAATGGCTGCCTCTTGAAAAATATTGATTGTTACTACCCAATCCCCCAACCTAGGTTTCATTCTATCAGAACTCATCAGGAGGGAGTGTGAAACTTGTAACGCAACTTCCTAAGTGTCTTATCATTCCTTACCAATTTCCTTTTCCTCCCGTTTGTGTTTTTTGGTTTCCTATTTTAGGAACTTGCATTGCGCATTTCACACTCCCTCCCGATGAATTCCAATTGAATAAAACCTTGGTCAGTGCATTGGGCATTACCAATTGATTTTCTTTAAGAGTCAGCCATTACATTACCACTTTGTCTAATGGCATCAATGTAAAGTGTGATTGTGTTATCCTTTTCATTGTAAAGACTACATTATGTTCATTCCCTTCTTTTTTAGGTTTATATTCATCTTTCCTTTATCTCCTTTAAAATATTATTAAATACCTCAAAAAGACAAAAGAAATTTTCCTTAAAGAGATATATTAAATTAACTACCATCATATTTTAGTCATAGTAAAATCTAGCCAAGTTCTCAATCTGAGAAAGAGAAGTGTGCTCGTCTTTTTTCAGGAAGCTTGTTTCGGTGCTAGAGCAGGACGTAGACGATCAGAAGAAGCTGGTTGAGGAAAAGGAACATGATGTGGCCCAACTGTCCAATGAGTTGGAGGCTCTGCGCCAGGAGACTGCACGTACCATCGCACGAACCAAGGAGACAGCAGACCGCAACAAACACCATATGTTAGGGCAGCTTCAAGAGTATGAGCGTCTTCTTGCGCAGAGTCGCGCCGGCGCTCGAGCGGCACAGAAGGACAGGGACGAGGTGGGCTTAGTTTATGTAGGAACCAGGGGCAAATATGCCTCATTTTGATTTATGAGAACCTTAAAACAAAAATATCTCTGTAAGCTTCCATGATAAACTCTTGTATGGTTTGGTACTCATGTCCGACAAATCATATGGCTAAGAGTTGAACTTATCTTGCGGTACCAACCTCTCTCAATTCCCTCTGTAAAACCAAGAGGAGTGTGCGTGTATGTTTGTGGGAAGTAGTTCCTGAGCTATTGTGCTAAAGCAGCGTTTCCCAAACTTTAACCAAACACATATCCCTTTCTGGGCCATTGCTGAACCCAAGTGACCCAACTTTTAGTTTAAAAAATAAAAAACAAATACCTTTTTTTCTTGTAAAATATAAACATCATCATCAACTGTTTCCAGTTTATGGCCAGGTTAGTTTTAGTAAAATGCCTCCATCTTCTTCTATCATTCAACCATTCGTCCCCCTTTAATAGCTTTCATATTTATTCCTCTCACATTTTATGTTATCTGCTCCTCCCCTCTCTTTTATGGTCTCCCTTCTTGTCTCTCTTACATTCATTGTCCATGTTTCTGCTGCATGTGTGACAATGGGTACAAATTATGCTCTGTACAACACTTCCTTACACTTCAAGGGCATTTTTCTTCTTCATAAGTATCTTACATACTCCCCCTGCTCGGATCCGGACAACTGGGCGCAGACAACCAGGCGTGGGCAACTGGGTGCCAAAAAAAACCCACTTTTCTTTTCCAGCATAATGCAATGTACTTTTTTTAAATTAAAAAGATGAGTAAAAACAAAAAAATGCAAGCTTTTTTTAATTATATATTTCTCAATTAAAATTTAAAAGTGATGGGTAAGAACTAGCATAAAAAACAGTAGGTAAAAAAATAGCATAATGCATAACATATTTTATTTAAATGTTCTTTGGCTTATATTAATGCATTGCAATATTATGTGCAACACCGCGTAAAAACTAAATAATATCTCTATTATTATAGTCCCTAACTAAGTCTTAAGATTCTAGCATCGACTTCTTGATACCTTTTTTTTTGGCATGAGGAGAGCATGGGTGGAGCCATGATTTTCATGAGGGGNGGGGGGGGGTATTTCCATGGGACCAGGCTGGGGGAGATTCCTCCTCGAGAAATATTGACGAAATAACTTCCAAATTTGAGACATTTTCAGTGAACGCTCAACTTGAGTGTAATCCTTACATTAAGGATAAATCTTGGGCATGACTATTTCCTCTGCTATTTTATTAAATTATTCTTGACAGTGATCAGTGGTGCACCCAGAAATTAACTTGGGGGTAAGAAGGGGAGGCAAACAATCAAGGTAGTAGCCAGAATTAAAGAGAAGGCTTTGCTTGGCAATTTTTTGAAAATTGGATGTCTCTAAAACCTAGGATTATTTGGAATCATCTTTCACTGGCAATGTGTTGAAATTAATTGCCTATTAAACTAAAAAATGTAGGTTAAATACATAAATGTTGCTGCTCCTTACATTGCCACTCCCTCCATATTTGCGAATAAGTTAGCCATCATTCTTTGGAAAATGCCTGGTGCCGCGTTAATCCCGAATGGCAAGCGGTGCACCCAGTGGAGTCCCCTGATTGTGTTTACTGTTAAAACATCTGCAGATTCCACGTCTACTTTGAGCTGCGTATATGCTTGCTCTAAATCAATTTTTGAGAAAATGGTTCCTCCTGCCAGTTGTGCGAAAGCCTCTGATGCTGTAGGTAAGGGGTATGTATCAGGCTTTAAGGCTTTGTTCAATGTTGCCCTGTAGTCCCCACAAAGACGAAGCTCGCCATTTCCTTTTTCAATTATAACTAATGGTGTGGCCCATCTAGAGTATGTCACTGGCTCATACACCCCCAGATCAACTAGCCTTTGAATTTCCTTATCCACTCTATCTCTTAACGCGAATGGTACTTGCCTGGCCTTACAATATTTTGGTGGTATGGGTGGATCCAGCTCCAATCTCACCATAGGTCCATTAAATTCTCCAAATGTGGAGTCGGCCACTGCCGGGTAACCTTGTACTATGGTGTTTAAATCCTTAACTTCACTCGGCGTAAGCAGGGTGTTTTGCACTGTGACCTTGTTTGTCCTGTATCCAGGTACCGATAATTCTTGTTGTCTATGAATGCTAGTAGGATTTTGCTCTGTGTTCGCTAAAGTGTTGCCTATAACATTTAGCCCATGAATTGTGAGCCCAAGGGGCTCAAACCACGGTCTTCCAAGTAGACTGGGTCCATGGCCTCTGGCTACTGCCAGGGTTAGGGTCGCTCGTTTTTCTTTAAATTGAACCTCTACTTATTTTGAGCCTAGTAGCCTAAGTGGTGTGTCAGCTGCCCAGGTACGCAAATCCAAGTCCAAGGATTCTAACTTGGGTTGGTGCGGCCACAATACTTTATAAGTTTCCTCCGAGATGAGCGTCAGGGCTGCCCCTGTGTCTACCTCCATGGTGTGAAACATACCGTCTATGCGCAGAGAAAGTCTTATTGCTGGCATTGTGGGTTGCCTCTTGGTGTCAGGCACACTATGTTTCGATACGTCTTTAATATTATATAGTTCCAGCCCCTCTATTGATAGCTCCTCGGAATCCTGTTTATGAGGCTCTGTTATATCCGTTACCTGATGTGCCCTTGCTGTATTCCTACCATGTCTCGTCTCCGAAAGACAAACAGGCTCCACATGCCCTCTTCGATCACAAGCTGTACAGTAAAGCTTGTTTTGATCCACTGTACAGCGGCGTGTTTGATGTTGCCCTGCACATCTCAAACACTGTCCCGGAAAGAAATGCTGTGCTCTTCTCCCTCGGTTTTCCTGGCCAGGCCCTACTTTGATTGAGGGTGGATTCCCTACTTACGGTTGTGACCCGTGGTTTGTGTCCTGCCGGCGCGTTCGCTGGAACGTAGGTTTATATTGGGCCTGGCTACCAATCCCATATACAGCTCCGTGTGTTGTTGCTTCATCCCGTACATCCTCTACATATTTTCTGGCAACTTCAGCCGCTTTGGCAGCTTCTATTGCTATTTTAAATGTCAGGTCGGGCTTGATAAAAAATTGTTGCTGTAACTGGGTGTCAGCCAATCCGCAAACAAATTGATTACGGAGCATCTTTTCCATTACAACCTCACCACCAAAACCACAACCATCGGCGATTCGGCGAAGATCAGTGGCAAACACATCTATACTCTCCCCTATCTGCTGGCGTCGACGGGTGAACAGGTGGTACTGCACTGTCTCGTTTGGTCGAGGCGCGAACCGCGTAGTCAGCCGATCAATCAATTCTACAAATGGAATCTCGCTCAAATCACGTGCCCCAAATTCGTCATTGAGGATTTTTAACGTAGCTAACCCACAGCTACACAAAAAATGGGCTCTCTTCTGCGTATTCTCGACGATGTTTTTCGATAAAAAAAAATTCTTTAATTGCGTCAAGTATAGCGGCCATGTTGAGGTCTCACCCACGTTGAATTCCTGTCGTTCAGACATAATGGCCAATAATAGTGATATTCCAACCAATTAATTATTAAATTATACCCGCACACGGCTTTGTTAAATATTATGTGCGTCAGTTTCCACTACCTCGTCGCCATCTGTTATGTATGTGGGTGATAACAGAGGTCACATTATAACACGAATATACTAAGTCCAGTTCACGCCAGTTACCTCATAACACTGACGCTACCTCGTTTGTCTGTCATGGTGGTTTTCACACTTCACTTGTTTCTCAGTTGTTTACAATCTCCGGCGCACAACAAGACTTGTACCCTACATATACAATTATGTAAGAAGTTAATTACCTTAAAAGGATACTAATCACGTCACTACCTGCTTTGATGGCTGAATGGTCTAAGTCATTGACTAACATTGCACTGAATGTAACAATTAAAAAAAAAATCATTTGGTTGCCGTTGGCAGGAGGTCCGAGTCTGTATCTCAGTTGGTTGCACTTTGGTGGGTGGTTTTCAACATGTGATTACTCGCTATGGTTTTCCCATAGCCTCACAACACTAATGTGGGTTCATTTCCTCTAGGTTTCTTTCTCATCTGTGCCCGTTAGAATAAGTTACTAGCCTTTGTTTTGAAACCTACCAATAATGAATGGAATATTGATTAAAGGATTAGTTTAATAATTATTTATGTATTATTTATCATAATTAACTAAGTAAAATCACATACCTTTGCCACCTGGGTCAAGCCAATTGTGCATCGTTGATGACTTGAGACGTACATTCTCGTGTTTCAGCAGCCCATTGTTTGATTTTTGAAAACCCCACTTGTGCTCCAATGTGTAGGGATGAATTATCATGTGTGTGTTCATTTAACCTTTCAACCACTTCTCCTCCTCTTGTATGTAACCTAGCCTTGCGCTGAAAAATATGATTAATTAAAAAAAAAGTTCATTTTTAGTTTTTACCCATCACTTTTTAATTTTAATTTTAATATATATAAAAAAGGTGCATTTTTTATATTCTAAAAAAAGTGCATTGAGTTATGCTGGGAAAAAAAGTTGATTTTTAAAAATAAAAAAAAGTATATTTTTTTGGCATCCAGTTGGCGGTTTTTCTAGACCACCCTCTGCTGCCTTCTTCTCATTAGATCCTCTGTGCTTTTATCAGCAATACTCAATCCAACCTTACTAGGCCTTATCCTCTTCCTTGTCCCACTTTCATTCTCTTCAGTGCATCCTCCACCTCTTCCCATGTTGAACCCACTTCCTTCTCTTTTGCTAATTCTTCATACTCCTCTTCTTCACTCTAATCCATTTCCTCTTCTGTGTTGAACATCTTCTCAAAATAACCCCTCAATAGCTCCTCCTTCTCTTCCACTCCTTTCTTCATTGGTCATCCTTATTCATGCATCACTCCAACTGCTTGTCGTTTTTCTCTCCTCCTGTTTCTTAGCTGATTATATAACTCATTCTTAGTTCCTTTCACATCCCTTTCAAGCATCGGTAAAACATAAATGACAGTGGTAGAGAAAGGTCTATAAAAGTCTATGGCATCCCGGTAAAATCCATGTTAATTTATTCATCGTTCTTACTGCCATTAAAAGATATTTGGTGATTAATAAAACTCAGTGGTTCATGACATATCCCCTAAAATCCTTCATGTACGCCTGGGGGTACACACACCATAGTTTGAAAACCACTGTGATAAATTAATTTCTCCAATCTGTCAAAGGTCAAATAGCCTTTCACTCTTGAGGACATGAACTTGGTGGGTTGCAGGAGCCTTGGAAACTGTGTTTATTCCCTGCCATGAGGGTGAGATGTTATGGTGATTATGGCATTGAGTGGTTTATTATTCCTTTTTTAAGTCTCATATGTTTTTAAGAAAATTAATCTGATATGACAGCCTTAATGAACAGAAACGTCTGTTCCTTTCCAGGTTATTTTCTAAAACCAAACCAAGAAAGGCAATTCTATTTTTCATCTTTCTTTGATTGGTTTAGCTGCAGATAATTGCTTCAAGATGACTATACTGAAAAACAGCCTACAACTCTTAAAAATCAATTAAAGAAATTTTCTATAAATATAAGATCAAACATTTTTTATACTCTCGCACATTCCTGAAAAGAAGTATAGGGCTGGTTAATTAAATTCCTTATTTGAAATGTCAAGTTAAGCAAGTAGAATATGGGTGATTTAAATAATATTTTTATCAGGAGACTTTGTCATAGTGATGATTTGAATGGACCTTTAAGTTTAAGTTTAGTAGGGATGGGCCCTCGAATCCTTTAGGATATGAGAGATTCGAGAAAATCTCAAATTCAAAATTCATTAAAAAATATATATATTCCTTGAGTTAAATTTGTTTTAGACCTCTAATACTGATAATTAGTGGTTCAAAAACAATTATAAGATGAACTTAACAACCAGGCCCCAGACCAGTAATTTAACTGAATGTATGAATGGATTCGACCAACTCCTCTAAAGTTTAGGTAAAATTGCCTCTTTTTTTTTTTTTTTTAATCGGTAGTTAATTCTCATTGAACTGTTTCAGATCCGTCAACGTCTGCAAAGCCAGATAAATGACTTGAATGACAACTTTGACCAAGCCCAGATGAGAATCCAGACCCTGCAATCTCATGTGAATGTCCTGAAGACGTCGTACTCCAATATCTTTGCAGGAGAACCTCCACCCGTCTTGTCAGATTCTCAGAGCGCCTTGGATATTGATGCTTGCTACTGTAATAACTATCCTTAGACTGGTTGTTATACCACAAAGTTGAACAAAGTTGAACACTCAAAAAGTTCTAGTCATTTTGATTTTAGTGCAATTTTTATGTCACACGTTGAATATTTTTGTTTTGTCCGAGTATGTTGTGATGTTTGAATATATTTTCCCCGTTATTTTTTGTAATGATTTACACATGCTTTATAGCTACATTATATTAAAAATTATAAGAATTAAAAAACATTAATGTGATTTATTATTGAAAATGATCAGTTTTGAAAATATTTAATTTATAATAATGAGGTAACTATTATAAACACATTGCGAGAGTAGTGCCTTAGACCATGCAGCCACCAAAATGTGTGCTACACTACTCTTTGTTGTGAGTCTTCACAGCACACTGAACGTACAAGTTGGTGACACAACTGGATACTCTGACATGTGCATGCATAGATACTTTGCTAAGGGTCCCGGGTTTGATTCCCGACATGGCCGAGAATTTATCATTGATTAAAACATGGGTTTACCCTTTCACATTGATAAATTTGCGGCCAGGGGCGGGACGTTGTGGTCGTCCTAGTCTTAAGATAAATTATAAGGCATATGAAGCTATAACAGGCCTAGCCAAAATATATGACTTGAATAAAAAACTGACCCAGGCCATAGGCTGGAAGCCGTAGTGGATGTAAAGTAAAGTTAAACAGGAAATATGTATGTGTTTGTACTCTAATTGACCACGAATTGATGAAATTTTGTGTAAGAAATGACCAGCTTAGATCGCTCATTAATTACGCAACTCCTTTATTGTAAGCTAATAAATTATCTGTAAAATAAATGTATCAAAGTTTTAGAATATTTTACTCTTATCTATTTTCAAAAACTATAGTTGAATTATCTACTCATTTTTGTAAAAAACATATAAATAATTTTGGGGCACACCTACAAAGATCTAACAAAAAGATCGGGGTTTGAATCCTGGTCAGATGTATCGAGGGTTGTTATTACTAAAAAAAATTTCCACTATCTACACAAATGTAGGTACACTTTACCTAAATCTAACCCTTCCTTATTGCTAACACATTAGTGTACTTAATTCATATGCATATAACCCGAACTGTTATTAATATATGGTGCTAAAAAAACAAATGCATATTACCTTTGTAATATTAAAAATAAAATGCATGATTGATTGGTGGTTGATCCAACCTTACTAATTTAACGATCATTATTCCCCACGCCTTTAGAATGTGTAATTTTCAAACTATATAAGATAATTTTGAACGACCATGCCAAAAAAGGAAATTGGTGGAAGATGGTGATATAGCTATATTAGTATAACGAACCCAAACATTTGACTTGGTGTCTAAAGACTAGGTAACCTGCCATACAGTTCATGAGTTACACAACTCCAAATAATCGTTACAAAACTGTTGCCTGTGTAATGTGACATGCTCGCAGTAATCATATGACCTTTGGTTGGATGAAGCATGACATTTCGATAGTGCCAATGTGGTATTGGTATCTAACAGTAGTGCCGCTGGCATGCAAAAAAAGGTTCCTAGACTTCAGCCAACATTTCAAATGTTTTAAGTTCCATAGCGCCTTATGAGGAGATTGCCAACTTTTATAGTCGCCATAGCACATGTTAATTTTGGTATGCTCATTAAAAATCACCCTGTATAAATATAGCTTTACAATAAAACATAAGATAATATTTTGAGAGGACAATACATATTATTTCTTTTCAATAAAGATTGTGTATAAAAAATTTGCAACATTTTATTTCTTAAAAAAATGTATAGGAATCAAATAATGAACAAAACAATGACATAGCTTGGACCTACTTCTTCAACTTATTTTACCCACCAAACAATATTGTCTAGGAAGGTCAAACAAAAAAAACATAAAAAAGAAATGTTCCTGAGTTGTGATACGCTAACCGTTTAGTTCTCTATAAAAAATAATGTACATAAACTTTGTTCAGTAATCTAATCTAACATTATATACATTACATTAATTCACAATGTCATTACAATACTGCTAGTTTGATTCAAACTAATAAAATCGCGGTATATTAAGCAAACATCTATTTATAGCAAAATATGATTTATTCAAGTCAATGAACATAAAACTCTAAAAATTTAAACTTACACAACATTTATAATAATTATTTTAAAAGTTACAAAAAACAAAGATAATATTATCTAGTAATTCCAAAACAATTAGAAGCTAAAAGAAAAGTTAGTCTCCTGCGCTAAAATAATAGCGCCCGAGTGCCAGGGCTTTGTGAAATTAACATTTATCAACATAGCACCAGATTTTGAAATAAACTGCAATCAGTAAACCAGCACATCACACTATAAAAAATGACCATATTACTTTTATAACTAATATTATTGCATATGATTTTATAAATAAACTAAAAACATTTTCTAAATGACAAAAAGCCTCAATGAGATAGCGACATTTTTTGTTCTAAATCAGTCCTGTAAATGTACCTATATGACAAAACCATGTATATAAACGAAATGTAGAAAATATAATCATATGAACATTATTTTAAAATTTTAACAATATTAAAAACCTTTTTGTTTTTAACGTGTATGTATATGTAATTCATATTAAATTATAATTTTATTGTTGTATTTTTGCATATCCTTTATCTTTATACACTCTTTATCATGTAAGATCCTTGAAAATAAATAAACTTAAGTTATTATGGGCCACAGATGAAATTCATAAAATAAAATTGAATTTCTAATAGATTAAAGATTTAACATCAAGAATAAAAATACATGGTTCTAATTTCCTTTAAATTCTTATGTCATAAATGCAAACTGAGCCTATACATTCTATTTAGAAAAAATATAAATTTCAAAAATATATTGGTGTTATCTGCTCGGTTTAGTGCATAGTCTACAGAGCAATTGTACTCAATAAGACCTTTTCCTTTTAATATCAAGATTCACTGTTTAGTTTTTTATATCTTTATAAGGAAAACCTCTTTTTGCTTTATTGGTAGTTGTATTATATTTGCAAGAAGGTACAGGAAAGGTGGATAAAAACATATAAAAGGGATGGACAGAATATGACTTTTACAATGAAAAGAAGAACACAGTTCACACTTTACACTGCTGCCACTGGACAAAGAGGTAATGGCTGCATGTTTCACCCTCCCTCCTTCCTGATTAATTCCGATATAATGAAACCTAAGCTGGGGGAGCCGGTGGTTAACGATCAATTTTCTTCAGAAGGCAGTCATTACCTCTTTGTCCAATGGCACCAATGTACAGTACGAACTGTGTTCTTCTTTTCATTGTAAAAGCCAAATGTGTTAGTTCCTTTTATAGGTTTCCATCCACCTTTCCTGTAGCTTCCTCCAAATATAATGTTTATAGTTTTTTAATTATAATGATAATACTCAATACTCTCCTTCCTCATTTTTAATATATTATGTTATGTAATTAAGTAAGGCATGTTTGTGTATCATAATACTGTTTCATACAAAATATTGCACCTTGAACATTTATTACTATGCTTAAAACATTACAATTGTCAAACAATATATCTATATACATACATACACACAGTCGAGCCCACTTTTAACTCAATTCATGAACCCTATTTTGTGTACTATAAACAATTTTGCAAAATTAAATTGTTTAGAGCAAAATTCTGTTTACAAACTAAGGCTCCAGTTTCATAGTCAGACTTAAGGAAGGAACCCACTACGAACGGCCAGCACAGCTAGGCACCGGTCAAATTACTTTGCTTAGAATTCAATAGAATGTACTCACTTGGAGCGTCGGTTCAGTCCCGCACTGTCTGGCACATCAACAGAATGACATAAATGCTTCTCCAAGAATTAAATTTGTACTGTTAGCATGAAAGAATCATGTTTTTCCCTAGGCCTTAAAATAAATTTGTGTTCACGCATGATGAACATTATTATTATTATTATTACTATTATTATTAGCACCGCGTCTTACTACCCGTTCGGGTTATACGCACTTACGCTAATGTGTAATGGTAGGGTGATTGTGAGATGAAATGGAGGACCTACAGTTTAACGTGGAATCCGAACCACGGTGGAGGCCTGGCATTCCCCACATTCATGATGAACAATTTTGTGTGTAATAATGAGTACAGGTGAGCTTCTCTTTATTGAACTTACAAGCTTGTGTCCAAATAGATAACACATTTGGATTTGATGGAATTTGATTCAAGATTCAAATATAAAAATCAAACACTTGAATGATTTAACTTTTTTAAAGGTGTTAATATAGATCCATATCCATATAATCCATATACTTGACAATGGTTTATCATAATTTTTGTTACTCAAAAAATATAGATAATTTAGTTTAGTATTTAATTTGGATTTTTATATCATTTCATTCAATAAGAAGTATTTGATTTGAACCATTTTTATTTTAATATTATTTTATTCATATTCGAGTATCTAAGTAAGCAAAGATTCAGTTTCAAAATTTAAAATCCTAGTTTAGTATAGGCTTTAACTTATCTTGGTTCTTAAGAACTATTGTGTACAAAATGCTTGCTGTAAAGATGCACTTAATGCGACAATGTTGCAATTTCTTAATATCACTAAGAATAAACAAATACCCTAGGTATGCATATTAATCAATTTCCATTTTGGCCTATCTTTTAGCAAGTGATAACATTCAAAAAGACAAGACAGAAATTAGCTTTTCAAGTAAACCAGTGAAGTTAAGACACTTGAAAGCATGGTAAACTCAAGATAAGATAGGTATTTTAAATATTTAATCATTCATTAGCTAGGACAAAAAGACATGAAGGAGTAGAGTTTAAAAAAATTTGTTTGTCTTTGTCTTTGAAAAATTTGCAAAAGAGTTGAAAATGTTGTACTTAGGCTAAAGGATTTTCACAGTTATTCAAATCTTATTTGTTAAAAGTCGATATTAGTTCAAAGTGGGCTCGGCTATTTATACACACACAGTGAAAACTTGACTATACTTCAATGTATTGAATTGGATGAGCAATAAATGAATAAATACATGTATAGGCCAATCAAACAAAAATACTGGCAACACTTTCAAATGTTTATTAAATTTAATTTACTAGCAATCCTAAGAATGATCCACTTTAGTTTTTCCTGACATCTTATTGCTTTGAACACAACTCGCAACCTCTCTGATATGAGTGACACTCTGGATGTATGTGCACGATTCTAACGTGTTACCTAATGAGAAATTAAGGTTCCACAGTATGTCAAATATGATAACTCAAAACAAACAAAAAAAACTGTAATTTTTTTTAATAGCTATGAATGTTTATTTAAGTTGTAAGGCAAAGCCATTTTATAGACTTGTTGTTATAAAAATAAATTCCATGTCGAGATAATTAATTCCTAGTAATTTGTACATCCTGTCAAACAATGAGCACCCCTGTTAAGTACAGAATCTACTTAATGTGTGTAACAGTGGAGCACGATTTAGGAGGGTCACAACATTAGTAGTAGGTCTCCCTGTCCCACCAACCCCCAGGGTGGTGGCGGATGTAGTAACGTCGACCCTCGTCGTAAAAGAAGATGGCCAGAGAAAAGGGAATTCCCGGAAGCCACCACACAAACCTAAAAATTAAAACAAAGTTTAGGAAGCACATAGCACACTTTTTTTTAAATATTATTTGAGGTATTTAACAAGCACTTTCTGAATTAACTGAATATATTAGCATACACCTTATAAACTCTTGAGCTTGATTCAGACATTAGCTGAGAAATAGAAAGCAGAATCTGCGCAGTAACTCACACACTTTAAGTTGACCTAAGATGCAATGCAATGCTAACTTAAAACAGGTGAATATCAACATATTTTACTTTCTAGTGGATAAATATATATTTTAGATCATTCTCCCAGTGGATGTTTTCAAATTATAATGTTGTGTAATGGCACAATCCAGTACATCAATACACATGCTTTACATTGTGTCATCTCACAAAGGCCAACAAAGCTGTCTGCGAGCTTCAGGCTGTTGTCAAATTCGCATGCGCATTGATTTTAGATGGTTGGTTTTGATATTTGATTGGTTCTCTTATGCCGAACATCTCAGGCAGAATGGATGAATAATTGAACTTTAGCAGAACAAGCTCGCGCCGATTAAGCAGAAATCTTGTGATTGTCTTAAAGCTTGTCACGTGACCATGTTTCTATTCTGCGCTAGTTTTTCAGTGAACATGTGAATCCACAGTAACCTTAATCTAGAAGAGAAACAGCCTCAGCCCCCGGCCGTTAATTTGTCATCATGAAAGGGGAAACCGCATTTCACCAATGATAAATTGGTGTTTTGACCATGCCGAGAATTGAGCCAGGGACCCTTAACTCAGGAAGATATTCTACTGAGCTAAGGTGCCGAACTGTAGCACACTTTTGACTTATAAAACAGGCTTATGCAACTTACAACTCATAAAGCTGATTTGGCCAGCTCACAGCTCTAAAGAAAATTTTTGATGTTATTGTGTATAATAGGTTGAAAAAAGAGCAAAAGAACAGAGACTGACTGGGCATGTCAAAAGAATGGGAAGATAAAATATTGCCAGGAAAATGTTAAGGATGAAGGGTACAGGAAGAAGGTCACAAGGAATACCAACGAGGTAGAGAGGACAGATTGCTGGGAGGGAGCAAGAAAGGGGAGAAAAGTGGTGGCGAGATGAGAGGAAGATGGCAGCGATTTAACAAACTGACCCGGCCAGAATCTGGAAACAGCACTAGATGATGATGGTAGGCTTAGTTTGGATAAAATCCATCAAACCATTTCTGTTGTAGCGCCAGGGGCAGACAAAATTGTAAGAACCAATATTTTCAGGTTAAGGGGCACATACAAAATAAAGAGTCATTATAATCTCAAAGTCAAAAATTTTCACAATTAAACCTTAAAAGGAGGATAGAAGGGCAAGTCCTACAGACTTCTCAGAAAAGTGTAGACCTTGACGTACACAATTAAAACACAACAAAACACATAATTATGACATGGGGTACATCAGTCCCCTAAGCTAAGGAAGTAAAACACAGAGACAGCTCTCTTCTGCTGAAGAAAGGGACTGATGTACCCTGGAAATTTCATAGTTATGTATTCTGTTGTGTTTTAATTGTGAGCTTTGAGGCCTATAATTTTCTGATCTGTAGATCTTGTCCTTCTATCCTTTCAATGTTTAATTTAATACAGGAATTTTGAGCCATTTTTCCTTTGAATTCTTTCTCAATATAAGAGAGTAAAAATGCTGTCAACATTGACAATATGTAACAGTATTTTTTACTAATGTAGAAAGATTCAGTACTTACTTGAGTGGATACATCCGGAAACCTTTTTCCATTCCAGGACAGTATGAAAGAAATGCTGCCAGCGCAGTTTCAAACAATAAACCAAAATTTAGGGGCCAGTTCCTGAAAGGAAACATTTTACACATTAATATCACTTTTATGTTACCAACATATGTATTTTTAAAAAGAGCATCCATGGCAGTAGAGGTGCTATCTGACAGCTAGCAGAAGGCTCTTTATTGCAAATATTGACTCAAAGTAATTAATGTAATCCTATTTGGAAATAATTATTATTTGCTTACTAATACTATATTATCAATGAAAACTAAAGACTAAAGAGTGTTATCAAAACGATTCTAATAATACTTCCCTAAGGATAACTGTTTGGTTGACGTTTTTGTAACTTATTGAACGAACAAAATATATTAATAAAACTATTATGGTTTTGGTTTTGCTGCTGTGGCAACAAAATATTTTATAGTGAATTAAAATATATCAAAAATTATAAAGCCATTGGGACAACTTATTGCTAAACATAAAAAAAAGCATTAAAAGGTATTATATTCACACGTGTATCTTGTTATAGCTGCCCACCAAAAAAAAAATCTAACTTAGAAAAAAGAGCAATATAAAATATTAGTTTCAAGATAAAACCTTTTTATTTTGTAACCAGTATAAGAAAGCAAGCCTTGACGGTTTGTATGACATCATAAACCACCCTTGTTTTGGCTGGTTCACCATCTTGATTTTAGAAGAACACCCCACATTTTAGAAACTCTTGTTTGAAAAGCAATTTTTAACTGAATCACAGGCACTACTACCAGAAAAAAGAAACATCCAAATGGTTATTTTCAAGTTCATGTATGAATAATGTAAAACAGTTAGTCATTAAAATCAAATTGTTTGTTTGTGTGAATCTTTTGGCTGCTAAAAGTAACAACAATTCAACATATGGGCTTGCAGATTATATAGTTTGGATAATGGATATATGGTAGCTTTTCCTAGATGTCAGATACCACCTCTCCTTCCATGGATGTCCTTTACTTAAGTTACTCTACACTTTTATAATGTTAGCTATGCTTATTCTTTAGGAAGCCTGTGCGAAGCTTTGAAATTCTCAATTGGAATTTGTTTTTGAGCTCTACTATTGCTTATAGGCGATTCAAGCCCAAACTAATCGTATGAGAAACTTAACAACCAGATGGGTAAACCAGTGATTCCCAATCTTATCCATATCGCGGACCTCCCTGAGGCCAATGATAATTTGCCACAGTCCCCCTAAACTCCCTCGCTCTATGAGGTGAAATTAAGAACCTACATACATATTTCTAGTATTCTTTGTAACCCATTTATATATTAATAAAAAAATAAAAAATTTAGTCAGACAGTTATACAAAAAAAGTAGCAAATATTTTTTACATTATGTGAAAATAAAAATAAAGGATAACTTAAAAAACTAGATATGTTTTGTGGACTTTCCCAGAACTCTTCGCGGACCCCAGATTTGGAACCTTTGCCCTAGACAATTAATTTAACACTTAAATTAATGTATCACAGTTTCTTTTAGTAATATGCACAGAGTAGACCAGGTTACTAACCGTGATCGTACCCACAGTATTGCAGTATTTGCTGTTCACAGTACGGATTCTGTACCTATCAGTTTTACCCTGAGCACACTTGTACTGTTCCTACAAACCAGTATCTTACTATAGCGACTGCCTTGCAGGCCAGTACTGGTATACCATTGCCCTTAAGTAAGATGGTGCACCGACACATCAGGACACCGTACCGTATATATAAACAGATTTTTGTCCACCCAATAAAGAAACGGCATGATTGGGTATGTATATTGGGAATGTAAATTCATGTATTAATGTTATGATTAATTCATTTTAGCAAAAGAATGTTAAAACCTTTTTACTATTTCTATTTATCATAATTCTGTAATATTCATTTCCTCTAATATTAATAATTTTTTCCAGGATTCAAATTCTAGATTCAAGAATAAAAGGTAAAACAAACATTTGTATTCATAAAATAGTGGATTCGAGCCATTTATAATTCAAACTACATCAGATAACCCTAGTTTTAAACAATAAAGAGGTTCTCACTAACATACTGTAAAACAAACATTTGTATTCATAAAATAGTGGATTTGACCCGTTTCTAATTCAAACTACATCTGATAACTCTAGTTTTAAACAATAAAGAGGTTCTCACTAACATACTGTACATACCTCATCCCTTGATCCAGTATGGAGTTCCTTCTTGTTTTAAATATGATAAGTCCAGCCCACTGTACAACCACGATAGTCACAAAGAATGCAGTACTGCAAGTGTGCTCAAGGTCCTTCCTGTTGTGGTAGGTCTAGAAGGTAAATACAAAATATCAGCACCAAAAGAACAATGGTTTCATTAGTTAATATAAATTATTAATTATTATCTATGTCAATATAGCTCAAAGGTAGAGATCTTTTCAATTTTTGAGACGTATTTCAATTTAAATGGATGAATATACTGGAAAGAGGAATAGAAACAAATAAAAGGAAATGAAAATAAAACATTTTTTAGTCCAGTGCTGTGTAGTTGGTACACCAAGCCTTCGATTCCGACTCCTTTTATTTTTATACTGTCCGACTCATTCAGAAATGGCTAATGTATATTAATTAGTAATAACTAATAACAAATTTACTGCAATAAAATTCTCCAATACAGATTACTTCATTAGAAGCTTCTTTGGCATTGTGAATTTATATTTGAATATATTTGTCAAACATAATTACAAACATTGGTCCTAAAATAGTAAAGTATTAAGTTAAAATGATATATCTACCATATTTTGTTATAATAAGTTTTTTTTTAAGTCAGTCGGTACATTTTTACAACTCCAACTCTGACCTCACTCAAAATTGCATATGACTCCCAACTCAACAGCCCAGGCTTTCACAATGAAAAGATACAGTTCATACTTTATAATACTACCACTGGACAAAGAGGTACCTAATGGCTGCCTCTTGAAGAAACAATCATTACTGCTCAATCCCTTGACTGGGATTTTATTCTATCAAAATCTGTAAGGAGGGATTGTGAAATATGTAATAAAATAAAGTATGTAGAAAAATGACCACAAGGAATACCAAGATAGAAATGTGAGAAGCAGATAAAAGCAAGTGTGCACGTGAAAGGAGAATAATGGAGGGATTTAAAGAAGGAAGGATAGTTGATGGATATAGGAATTTGGAGGAATTTTACTGAATCGACCCAGTCACAGGCTGGAAACAGTTGATGATGATGATGATGATGATGATGCGTTTAATTTTCTCTTTTAGGAAGTTGTGTTGCACATTCACACTCCCTTCTGATGAGTTTAGATAGAATGAAACTTAAGTCACGGTATTGGGAGGTAGCGATTGATTTTCTTCAAGAAATAGCCATCACCTCTTTGTCTAATGGTAGCAATGTAAAATGTAAACTGTGGTCTTCTTTTCATTGTAAAAGCCATATTGTGTTCGTTCCCTTTTATTTGTCCCAATCTCTCTTTCCTTTACCTTCTTCCTTATATAGAATAATTTATATCACCTGCTTCGGTGGATGCACAGTCTTAGGTGTCACTATCGCAATAGACTAGATTTCTGATGATGGGTAGATCAGGGTTCAAATCCTGGTCGGGTGTATTGAGGGTGATTTTTCTAAAATGGTTTTCCACTCTCTCTCTCTATACAAGAATGAGGGTACACACACACACACACACACACATATATATAATTATTGGTTGCCATTAGCTATTGTCAACAAATAATTATATTTTAGATCCATTATCAGGATTTTAACAAAAGTCTTTCAGAAGGGATTGAACAATATCTGTAGAATAAAGCAGTAACAAATTTACCGACAGGCTTTTATGTATGATCCATATATATGTTTATGTGTTCAAGGCCGTAGCCAGGGGGGGGGGTTGGGGGTTCAACCCCCCCCTCCAAAAGTTTAAAAACGTAATGTAATACTGTCTTATTTACGGTTTATAAATATCAAAATCAAGGCACAAGATAATATATAAGCTATTCAGCACTGTGCAATTTTTATTTTTATTTTGTGCATTGGTTAGAATAGACTAAGAAAAAATCTTGACAAAGGAAATATGAAGTATTAGTGAGTTTGGGTGAGATTGTTGAAAGGTGGGAAACCTGTGAGATTAGGAAACAGCAAAAGCTTTCTAATTGAAGGTATTTCCAAGTATGAGTGGCAAATAGGATGACACAGCAAGAGGAATCTGAAGAAGGGAAGGGATGGATTAAGGGTGGGTGTGCGGAAGTGGGGGGTGGGGCTTTCAAACCCGAGCTTCTTGCAGTATAAGAAAATATAATTATCGTCAGTTAGAAAACAGTTTACCTGAATATAAGTGCATGTTTCAAAGTTTCAAATACTGTGACTTCTAGCCTGTGAATGTTTTTTGTTTTGCTAGTTTAGTGTGTAGTGTGGACTTGTGTTAATTAGTTTGTTTTTTAGTCATATTTTATAGAGGTAAGACTGGTGTGCTTTCTCCGTGCGCTAAATTTATATGTATTTTTTAATATTGCCAATCTAACTATGAATTCTAAAAAAAACGAACAACACAATCTAGTATACTTTCATGGATTGGACCTTCACACAAAAAGAAAAAAAAAGAAACAGCAACTTTTCCTATCACTCTTTTAGAAACCGATGATAACGAAGCGGGTAGCCAACCTAACAATGAAAACATTTTAGATTCCAAAGACAACAATGGTAGCAAGTTTGAAAAAGAAGATATTTCATTGCTATCCTCAACAGCATCAACATCAATTGACTTAGAAAGTGGGCATATAATGGACATAGGGCGCTATGTTAATGTAAGTGTACGAGATTTACATCTTAAAGAAAAGCTAATATCTGAACCTTGGTTTTCTCCTGTAGGTTATACATTTCCGACTATTGGAAAACGAAATTTACGTTTTCAGCCTCATTG
>CABFVZ010000016.1:866877-920745 GCA_902151445.1 Timema monikensis | reverse complement strand
AAATTTTCGCCTGGCTACGGCCTTGTATGTGTTTGTTCATATCCTATTTCTAATAAGCTATAATTAAAACTAGGTACATACCCATTCTTGTCCATAAGAATCAATAAGGTCATTGATCGATTCTGAGTCCCAATATTTGCGAAGCCCAACAAGTCTCATCGGCATGAATCCATGCTCTGCCATTATGACAAAGTAAGTGAAAAAACCTGCCACAGACTGGATTATGCCAATTTGGCCATAGGCCATGCCTATTAATCTGGAAACAAATATGTCAAGTTGTTAACTAATAATATTTTGTGTGTAGGACAATCAAAATTTAATATGTATGAAATAACTCCCAGCTAGGATTTAATGATTGTTGATCAAATCTGACTAAAAAATTATATATTGTAGTTTGTGAGGGGCATATTTGAGCCTCCAGCAACGTTTATGTTAAGGTGGGAGAGTAAGGGATGCGATATAAGGTGTGTTTTCACAGTTTTTGAATCAAAACTTTTTTTTGACCAAATTTAATAAAATGTTGCTCCAGTAGAAACAAAGACTTTAATTCTCTCCACAGGCTGATCTCAACATCTGTTGAATATCTGTCATGAGCATAGCGGCGTTAGATAAGAAACTTTTTAAATGAAGAAAAAAAGTTGTCATTAAAGTTCAAAACACCCTGAACAGATATTCAAAAACTGTTAATATCACCCACCATGTGAATAAAAGTAAACTCTATGTTTATACTATAGCAATATTTTATTTATTTGTGAAAAAAAGTTTTGCTACAAAAACTGCGAAACCACTGACTTTTTCTTGCGTCCCCCTAAACTCCCATCTTAATAGCTTATTGTAAGAGACTATAATCCACTCTATTCTACCACAGGGAATAAACTAGTGACAGATAGGTGGTAGACCAATGCCATAAAGTTTTAAATAAAGCCAGTATACAGGCACAACACAGTGGAATTATCATAACATGGTACCGCTGCTAACAAGTATTAATTTTAATATAGTTGAAAAATGACCCCTGGACACAAGAATCAAAGCAGGGACTTTTGACTTAATTCTCCAGTGCTCTACCAATGATATATCTAGGTTCGTCATTGATGAATCACAATAACTCAGTGCATTGGGGGTCTGAGCCAAAGGTCTTGGGTTGGATTTCCATGTTTAGGTGTCATTTTTACAGGCAGCTCAAAATGAAGAAAGAGTTATAAAAATTTATTTCTCGTCAAACTAAGTGTAAAGTCTTGTAACTTAATGTTTAAAAGAATATTATTTAAGATTTATGGGGAAATACATCTTATGTAACTTAACAACCCCTATTTAAGGGGTAATAAGACATGTGTGAATCAGCGTCCTTAATTCTTCATTTCACGTTTTCATCCATCCAAAGACATAATATTTTAAGCCTTCAGTTTGATTTTTTTAATTAACAAATATTCCAGTATTTTTACCAGATTTTGCAAAATCCCCTGTGTTTTACCTGTTCTCCCGGTTTTATAGGTGTGTGGCAACCCTGGGTTTTTATCGCTAAAGAAAAATATGTTGGCCCCAACTGGGTTTTATTTAACAAATATCAAGTTCTAAGGCGAGCACTCTACCCCAAGACCTTAAAAGGGTTAATAATTGTTATTGATTAAAACTATTTAACAGTTGGAGTTATTCTTTGTGACCCATAAATTGGGAATCACTGTTCAAAAGTAAATGTTTACTCTTCAATTTTAAAATACATTTTTAAGTAAGTTTATTATATAAAAGTACCTTGAGTTGACTAGTCCATCTGTCCCAGGTTTTCTAGGTGGTTGCTTCATAATATCAGTCTCTGCATCTTCATAGGCAAGAGCAATGGCGGGAACCTATAGCAATGGTTTAAAAATATAAAATACACTCTAATTATAATTTATGTTTCACAAGATAGTATATGTTTGTTTATCATTATTTATTAAGAGCTGTAAGGTGTACGTTGGTTAGGCCATGCTCCAAAAGTGGTATATAACTAGCAAAAATGTGGGAAACATTGTTTAAGTTTGTTGTAATCAAAACTCAGTAGGGGTGTGTGAAGCTTCAAAACAAATTTCAGCTTCAACTTCACTTTGAAAAAAATTCTAAATTTAACAATTACAAAGCTTCGCCAATAAACTATTCCATTTATGTTCAATTAATCCCATGATGAGCTGTTGCCTACATTACAAATTAATACTCATGAGGAAAAATTCTGAAATAATTAATTGTAAGTTGTAAAAATAAATTAATTTATCATATTAAAATTAGATCTTGCGAATGATTGTATAATAAAGTAATTCCAAGTAATTTTAGTGGATAAAGTTACACAATATAATGTTTTTTTTCAATCATAAAACAACTAATAAAAAATATTATAACTACGATTTGGCTTTGGGAATGTTTCATACATTTGATTAAAGTTCGCTTCGAATTTAAAAAGTGGACTTTGCACACTTCTTATCAGAAGGTTTCAAACGTGGTACTATTTGTATGGATAAAAATGCTTTATTTATAACAAAGTTTATATTACAATTATTATCATTATTATTGTGTGTTAAACAATGAGAGAAGACTAATGGCTAAATTATTTTATAATAAGCTTTGGAGACTATGATTTCACCTTGAATATTCTTCAGCTTCAACATTGTTTCAAAGGTAAAGTTCCTGATTCTATGATTGCTAGGGTCAGGACATAAACATGATAACCCTCATAGCTTTAGATGGGATATATTTATTCACTAATTAAACTTATATTAAATCTGTAAGCATATATATAAATATAATATTATATGACATTAACTATCATCAATGTCTTGACTGACTATAAAAAAAACAAATATATAGAATTAAAATACACATTTATGTTAAATTATTTGTCATTTCATGCTGTTACATACTGTAACAATATTAGTGGCTGGTGGTGCGCGTCTCACTGTCTACCCTAAATGCGCTCCTTGTTCTCTCTATCTCCCTCCTTGTTTAGCAGGTAAGCAGAGGCAGTCTTACTTGGTTGGGGGATTAGAGGGTACAGGGAGGAAGAAAAGGCGCATTTCTAGAAGACTCTGGGTTCTTTTAATTCTGAGCCAGTATTTTAGAAATGAAGGATTCCAGACTATTAACTCTGACCCCATATATACACGATAAGCAATAGCCAGAGGACCACCCAGTGCAAGTTGTGGAGTGAAGTGAGTGGACCAGCATGTCCAGTAGTGTACTAGCGTACCCAGGAGTGGGTGGCGAGACCCAAGCATTTTAATTTGTAAAACATTTTATAAAACATTCTAAATAGATTTTAAAAATTTTTTTAAATAATAATTTGCGTTTAACCAGCAATATCCCTAAAATAACTCACGGTTCACACAGTGACATGTGAACGACCCGCGACCCTCCCAGGTCGCAAGCGGCCTGCGTTACAGTACTTTACAAGATAATGTTCACATGACAAAAATCTAAAATAGGTAATTGAACTACATGTTTTGATAGTAACTTGATTTATCAGCTTAGGGCAAAATGTTATTAATGTTAACAAAATAACATTTTGTAAACACTTATTCGGATTCAGGAATATTGCCTTTTATTCGATTCTCCATCACTTGCATTTGAAAAAGTAGACTCCTCACACACATAGTTATAAGCATAGGACTGTCTGTAACTTACCATGTCAGTTCCCAAGTCAATGCAGAGGATGGCAATACTTCCCAAGGGCAGCGGGACTCCAATCAGAATAAATGCCAAGAAGGGTGATATTTCTGGAATGTTTGAGGTGAGTGTGTAGGCGATAGACTTCTTCAGATTATCAAAAATTAGTCTTCCCTCCTCCACACCGGTAACTATAGAGGCAAAGTTGTCATCCAACAAGATCATGTCAGCAGCTTGCTTCGATACGTCTGAGCCAGATATTCCCATAGCAACACCTGCAACACACAACCAAACATTCAGTATGGTATTAATTTTAATGAAATACATATTTTGTAACACTACCCTGCAATGTCACTGTGCAAAATGTACTGGGCAGAAAGTAAGATTTAAACATATACATTTATTCTTTTGTAAAGTGGTCAGGGTTTTAGACCCTTGTCTTTTGACCATTTCATATATATATATATATATCTCCTAGGCCTAATTTAGTCTTTATAATATTAAATTAGTCAGTTCAAATGTTTAACCACAGGGAAGGGTGGGGTTTTATGTTAATTATAAGTGGCCCAAACCATCAAGGTTGTAAGTTATATATGTTCTAAATTTTAATTCGGTAACTTCAATTTTAGGCCTTTAACTTTTAAATCTAGTAGTTTTTCATTCTTGGAAAGTCTTTGTTGAAATTAAAGTGTCATCGAACTTTTACCTTTCACTTTCAAGCATTGTGCTGTTTAATTTGAATTGAACCTGAAATCTGTGAGATGCACGTGTGGTCTCACAGTGGAAAGGGGAGGTTTGGAGCGAACAACTAGCCAATCAGAATATTAATTTTTAGCGTCTGTTTTTGATATACTAAGAAGGGAAGCATTAGATGCGCTATATTTCCCAGCTAGCACTTGAACTATAGAGATGTGCTAAGAGGTACTTGACGTATCAAGCCGTTATTTTAGTTTAGGCTTTGGAGTATTAGAGATGGGTGGAAAAAAAAGGGAGACCACCATGGTGGATGGATCCCCCATGTGGCTGAACTATATTGTAGCTTACAATCTGCAACTAAGTCTTAAAGTACCAGTTAACCTTTTTTATATTCAATATGTAGTGCTTAAAGAGTAAATGTAATAAAATGTCAAATGTTAACATTAATTACTATATAAAAAATAAACCTTCCAACTCAACCTCATCAACTTCAATCTCTTTACTCAAATAAGTTCTCCACCCCCACCATTATTAATTGACCCCGAGAGGAATCTGAGAGGCTCTACCGAACCAAATGACTGCCGTGGATCAATCCAAGTGAATACAATGGACAGGAAGATAACTGACTGGTCACGCTTTATGGGCTTTGTCATATGCTTTATGCACAAAGATATTTAGTTGGGTAAATGTGCTCTAAACACACATACTGTTTAGTTGAGTTGAAGCACTCTAAGCACAAAAGTACTGTTTAGTTGAATTGAAGCACTCTAAGCACAAAAGTACTGTTTAGTTGAGTTGAAGCACTCTAAGCACAAAAGTACTGTTTAGTTGAGTTGAAGCACTCCGGTTATAAAAGTAGTGTTTAAATGCATCAATATGCTTCAAGCACAAGTAATGTATTGTTTAAATGCATCAGTGTACTCTAAGTACAAAAATACTGTTTAATTGCATTAGTGTGCTCTAAGCACAAAAATATTGTGTATTTGTGTCAATGTGCTTTAGCCATATGATCAAAAATGTTTGTTTAGAGAAGCAATTTAAAGCAAAACGTAGATATGATGGCATTTCTCCATTAGCAATTTATGAAAACAATTTGAAAACTGTCCTTGAGTTTACAAAGGAGTATTTGCAAATAAAACTTGTAGTATACACAGAAGAGTGATCTATTTGGGGGAGTGCTAGTTTTGGAAATACTGTCAAGTATTGTTGGTAAAATAGAGTTTACAATGGATGTTATTGTGGTCAGGGTGTATTATATGTAAATTACACCTGTTATGTTAAGGATAATGAACGAAAAACCTTTCACCACTGTAAACCGTAAGTGAAAATTACAGAGTGATTTTGAGTTTACTATTTAGATGGCCATAGGAGCTAATTTTAAATGTATACAAATTAAAAAACAACCTTAAATGAAACTCTCTTTAAAATCATTAACTACTTATTAAAGATGTGTTTATTATTTGATTGTTTTGTTAACATTATAGTTGGGTCGAATCTATTATTTTTTTAATTCAAATATCCTATTTACCTTTGAGTTCTGAATCTCGAATTCAAATCTGAATCTTGGAAAAATTTATAAACATAAGAGGAAATATAAAAATAATAAAATAATAGAAAATATAAATAGTAACTGAATGTTATTAGCATTCTTTCTTATATTCCCTTCATCATAACATTCATACATACAGTTTAGTGTTAAATTACTGGTCTGGGATATAGTTTCTAAATATGGCCTTAATTTATAATTGGCTCTGAGCTACCAATATGCAGAAAAATTGATGTGAAACAAATTTCACTTAAAAAAATTAAAAATAAAATCTTTTAAGGATTTGAGTTTTGCATATGAAAGTTTCTCAAATCCTAGAATCTTGAATATCCTTAAGGATTGAAGGGTCTCATCTCTAGTATAAATAAGATTAGCATATCATCAGTATTTGTTAATAATGCTCGACACAAAAGAGAGACGCTGGTAAAATAACTTGCCGATATCAGCTTTCTTGAGTGCGGGGGAGTCATTGACTCCATCCCCGGTGACAGCGACAATGTGTCCGATACGTTGGCAGCCTTCAACAATCATCAGCTTCTGTTGGGGAGAGGTTCGGGCAAACACTATCTCAGTGTGGTGTCTGAAACCCAGTAGAATACATCAGTAACCAGAGGGGGTTAATACGCACCTACATGCTAAGTTTCTCAATGTGGGAATATGCATGCATGTACATGAATGCATATACTGTTGTCTGCAGGCCATTGTTAGTTTATTATGATGTAATTTTAGCACAAACATGAATAATATGAGTTGTTAATTATGTCAAGAGGTGTTGGTCGATATATGCCTTTTATGAAGCAATCATTTTAGATAGCTCTGAGTCGCCAATACTTTCATCCATACTTCCATACTTAGATTAATACTTTCAGCCATCTCATATAAACTCTATACACCAACAACCAGTGAAAGATGGCCCTTGCTATGGGATAAATCAGGATGGCTTAGAGGTGGAGCATTGACGCGCAAAGAAAAAGGTTCCAGGTTCGATTCTCGTGTCCAAAACGTCATTTTTCACTTAAATGAACCTTTTTTTTTTATAAGTTTGTATATACATAATCCGAAGAGCATTTGCTCACTCGGGGACTATGATCCGATTAATTGATTAATATTTAATACTATCCGATCAAGATTTATTCTTGAGTCGTGTCATCCCTTAAATTAACTTAGTGATACAAAAAGGTTACATCTTTATTTATTAGTTTTACATGTCCCATTCCCTTGTTTGGAGAAGTCACTTCAAGCTTGTGGAATATGGGTATAGTTCTCTGTGTCCAAACAAAATTAGTATGGTATTTATGAAGAGGTTTATCCTCTAGAATAGATATTACAACCCTGCTTTGGGTATTTCAATTTTAACTCACTTTGTAAATTGAGTAGGGCTGATAATAAAAGTGTTTGGCAAATTGTTTAACTCTTTTGGTCATAGTAGTGGTGATTGTTTGGCTTTTCATCAGTATAATTTATATTAGAGCTGCGAGGTGTATTCAGGAAGTAAGTACTGTTTGGCTATTAGAAAATAGAAACAATTTATTTCTAAATAATTTTATTGTTACAATAAAGGCCATACCATAAACTACTTTTCCACATAGTTTCCATCAATGCTAAGGCATTTGTCGAAGCAGGGTACCAAGTTCTGAATACACTCTTCATAAAATGAAGCTGCCTAAGAAGACAGCATATTTGCAAAGCTCTTTTGACGTCATCGTCGTCGTCGTCATCATCATAAAGGCATCACTTCAAATGAAGGGAAAGTTAAAAGTCACTTGGTGATAAGTTCACGCTGTAGGGGGGATGACTCATTTGTTCCCAGCAAAATTACGTGATAGGCTCTAGGGTTCGACCAGCAGTGTGGGGCTGAGCATTATCGTGAAGCAACAGAACACCATGACTAAGCATGACTCATTTTTTGTTGTGCTCCGTGGCATGAAATCTACAAGTAAAACTCTCTTTCTGTCTCAAAAAACAGTGCACATGATCTTCCTGATTAAGATTGTTTACTTGAATTTCTGCTTTTTTAGAGATGTGGTGTGCCTCCTCCACTCCATGGGACTGCCGTTTTTATTCCAGCATAATGTGAGACCCCCATGTCTAATCACCAGTTATGGTATTGCTTATAAAATCATCACCTTCATCACTGTAGTGTGTAACAAAAGTCAAAGCACCATCAAGTTGCTTATTTTTGTGCACCTTAGAGAGCATTTTTGACACCCAGTATGAGAATAACTCCAATATTTTAAACAATCTGTCACAATTTCATAGAGAAAAGTTCTTGAAATTTGAGTAAATTCACAAGTGGGGAAATTGTAGACCGTCTGTTGTAACGAGTTTTTTCATTGATGTTTTGCACAAAATCATTAATGACAGATGGTCACCCACTTTGTGCCTCATTATTTACGTTTTCACACTCATCATTAAATTTTCCAACCCATTTTCTCACCATCCCATCACGCAATGCATTTTCATCGTAGACTTCACTAATCTGCCAATGAATTTCATCTAGTTTCACATTTATTGCATTCAAAAAAAACAGATAATAGACCATATTTTACAGTTGACGGGTTCGTCTATCATCTTAAACGTTTTAAATGTCCAAAACAAAACGTAAACAAACACTGCTTCTCTCATAATAGCGTTTGGGGTAAGCTAATGTATGAGGGAGCTCAGCGTGTATGCGTGCAGCAACAACCGAAGCAGTTTTGCAACCAAATTTGAAAACAGTAATTACTTTCTGAAATGCCTTATATTATAACATAATTCTACCTTAAAATCTCATCTAGTTGATACATGGTGAGGTCCTTGAGCTCTGATCCGTGAATGACCACAGCCCGGGCATCTCGAGGGTTCACCTGGGAGATGGGGACATTGAGCCTCTCAGCGATGTCCTCCACAGTCTCATTACCTGATACAAGAACATATTTGTCAGCTCACAGAATGACAGGACTAGCTATTGGGAAATATTGTAATTACATGTAGGAGCACTCTTGAGAGAGGGGAAAACAGAGGGGGCCAGGTATTTACATGTAGGAGCACTCTTGAGAGAGGGGAAAACAGAGGGGGCCAGGTATTTACATGTAGGAGCACTCTTGGGAGAGGGGAAAACAGAGGGGGCCAGGTATTTACTGTTGATAAATCTAGCTTGCACATTAATATTAAAATGCCTTTTAATGGTATATGTCTTAACAAATATAATTTTTAAGAATTTTTTTTTTCACTTATGCTGATATATATTATACACTTTTCCTGTAAACAAAATAAGGGCATCCACATGTCAAAAAGTATACATGGCTTTATTTGTTGGTACTAAAATATTTTAAATATAGAAATTATTATAAAACAAATAAATGCCTAATGACTTAGAAATCTATAAAAAATAATATGACAAACGATACTGGATATTGAAGTGGGGAGATGAGGATAAGAGGAAGAACAAGGAACATGTGGCTGAAGAGAGAAAGGAGAAGACTACGTCATTGTAGAGGAGGAGAGGATAAGTCGGAGAGGCTCATGTTCCAAACAGAGCCGGCTAGTCACTTGAAACTGTTCACGTTCACGATGAGGAATATAAAAAAAACCTGTAAAGTGATATAATGTAATGTTATAAGTTATGGTAAAGGAAGCAAACATGAAAGGTGAGTTAGTTAGGTTAGACATTGATAAAGACATATACACTTCTCTTCATTTCTTCATTCACTCTTCACATTTCCAACTTATTATCACTTTAGAAGTCACAAATGATTTTAAAGTTGGCAGAAATATTCCTTTTCTTATATCAGAATAAAACAAAGCCCCCTTTTAAAAAAAAAAAATGACAAAAATATTGACATATTTTCTTTAAAGTTCTATGTTTGTAATAGTTTGTGTTAATCTAACAAATCACGCTATTATCACCTCTTACAACTAAATTAGGTACTTTAAAAATATTTTAAATGCTTATTAAGGAATGTTTAAGAATATCAAGAAAAATTAAATGGAATTTTAAGTTAATTTAATTTGGACAAGTTGTACTAGATTAACTTGAAAGAAACATAAATATGTAATATAAATATAATTTATATGTGCACAATATTTAAATTATATTTGTAAAAAATTTGTTAATACATGTAAATATCTTGAAATTATAACGAACATCTAAAAATTGGGTACATTTTAAAATAGACATTTGAGTCAATTACACTTAAAACTAAGTTGAAAGAATCAAAGGATGATGTGATTATGCATGTATTGAAATTTAATGTATTACTCTTGAGAAATGACAGAAAAATTATGAAATGGAATTCTGGTTGCACAGTGCACTGTGCAGCTCTTGCAGCCAGAATTCAAGGAACAGGGAACTACAGCTAAGAGATAAATTCGATTTTTACATTTCAAATTTAATAATTCTTCTGTCATTTCTCAAGAGCTAAAGTGTACTTTTCATAATATGTTTTAATAGTCATTTTAGTATTTTGAATAAAAGTGTTTTTTTAGCACCGAGTATTACTACCCATTTGGGTTATACGCTTGAGCACTAATTACACTAATGGAATTGGCAAGGTTTAATTTAGAAGAAATGAACCCATATTTGTGTGGAGAAAGAGTGAAAAACCATTCAGGAAAAACCACTCCCAGTTCACCCCGCCAAGATTCAAACCTCAATCTCTTCATCCTCGGCAGTCTGGCTCAACACAAAACTAGCATGTTAGCCAACTACACCACTAAGGCGGGTAAAAGTTTGTTAAACAGGTATTACAAAATGTTGATGTTTCTACTTATAAATGTACCAAAGTGTAACAATGTAAGGTAAGTTTGCTACCTTTCAGGGTAAACTAATTGTATAAATATTATTTTGCCTCCTTTGAACACAAACCTTCCGAGATGATACCAACAGACTTGGCAATGGCCTTGGCTGTGATGGGATGGTCTCCGGTGACCATGATTACTTGGATACCTGCCGACCGACACTTGGACACTGCGTCCGGTACTGCCGCTCGAGGAGGGTCAATCATTGACATCAGGCCGACAAACCGCAGGTTAGTCAACGGGAAGTTGGGCTCTTCAGCGTCAAACTTGAACCCTTTGGGGAACTTGTCTTGGGGGAGCATCAGGTCGCAGAAACCTGAAGTATCAGTAGAAGTAACAGTTTTACTATATATTTTCTATACTAATGTGGGTGCATTTCCTCTAAGCTACCTTACTTACTTCTACCCATTTAATGAAGTTGTTTATAATGCTAGTGTTCAGTCTCTTAGCTTTACATACATTTAATTTAATAATGTCAAGTAGCTTTGGAATATTTTGCTTAGTTTATTTTAATTTTATACTGTTCTTTACTTACATTAATTTTGTATTTATTCTATATTTACATTAATTTTGTATTTATTCTATAATTACATTAGTTTTGTATTTATTCTATGTTTATATTAGTTTTGTATTTATTCTATGTTTATATTAGTTTTATATTTATTTTGTATTTTTCTGATGTTTCCCGCCATAGTGGTGAGTATCCCACGGTTTTTAAGGGTTTCTCTCCGTTTTGGAAATTGTAAGGGTAAAGAAGGAAAAATCATTGATTTAGAATAGTGTGAATCCAGTCACCATAATGTCATGTTAGGGTTGTGCGTTTAAACTAAAATAGTCATACAAAAGAACCCTTTGGGTAGTTTTCTTCTAGCAGATTGGGCGTCACATTCCATTTAATACATTTTTTGTATGAAATAGTGCTAGTTCAAGAAGTGTCGCCAAAATAGCTCTCTTTTTCCATTTCTTTCCCACCCTAGTCAACACCATGTTAGGTAGGCCTCATTGTCGTCGGCAAAATAATAGGAAAAGGTAAGCAAGCTACTCATTTCATAGCACAATTTTTTTTATACAGTCTACGTTCCTTGTTTTCACCTTTGCTTTATCATTTGTAGACTAGTGTTAAAATGTAACAAGCTTATTATAATACGTCACTAAAAAAGTATGATAGAATGGAAAAAAAATTAAGCAAAAATAAAATAAAAAACACTTATACATATTTTCAAATTCTTGAATATTTCAATAGCACATGGCATCTTTTTTTCAGCACTGCATCTCAACTACCTGTTCAGGCTATACACATTCACTAGTTCCATTAATGTGTTAGGTATGAGAAAGGTTGAATTTAGAGGTTGTGTATTCACATTTGTATGGAAGGAGAGTAGAAAGCCATTTAGGAAAAAAACACCCTCAGTACACCCAAGTGGGATCTGGAACTCGATCTTCCTTCCCGTCATCTGAAATCGAGTGTATTTTGAGAAATATGCCTTAGACCATGTGGCCACCGAAGCATGTACACATGGAATCTTCCTCAGGACAAATAGGCTGCCATGTGGCATCAAAACTTTAAAGTGTTTGTAAATATACGTTAGTGTTTTTAATTTTATTTGTGCTTTAGAGGTGTGTGAAGTCCTCTTTTTCAATTGGAAGCAAACTCAAATCAAATAAATTAAATAGGGATGTGCAGAGCTTTAAAACTTTGAATTGGATTTGAAACAAATATCAGCTTCGACTTCGCTTTGAAAAATTTGGCTTCGACAGTTACAAATATTCTTGCTATTCTTGATTGTTTTGTACAGTACAAAACAATATTCATATGGAAAAAGTCTTAAGTAATTTAATTGTAAGTTGATCTATCCAGATTTTAAACAAGATATTATAAACATATGTGCACTAAGACTTTTCCATGTAATTTTAGTATATAAAGCTATGTAAATAACCAAATTATAATATTTTTCAGGCATTACACAAATAATACAAAATATTCAAATTTCCGATTTGGCTTCGAGAATATTTCATATATTAGATTTGATTTTGCTTCATTTAAAAAAAGTGGACTTCGCACACCCTTAATATGAAATATTCTCTGAATCAAATCAAAGTTCAAATATTTTTAGTTAGTATTTAATGATGAAAAAATATTATACTATGGTAATTTATACAACTTTATGCACTAAACTTACTTAGAATTCTTTTATTGCTCAATATTGTTTGTAATATTTTGTTTTAATAATAATAAATTAAGTTATTATCACAACTTACAAATCAATTACTTCATTTTTTTTTCAATATGAATATTAATTTGTACTATATACAATAGCTCAAAATGGGATTAAATAACAATAAATTAAGTATTTTAGCTTTCAATATTTTTATTGGTGAAACTTCATAATAGTTGAAGCATTATTTTTTTCAAGCGAAGTCGAAGCTGACATTTATTTCAAAGCCAAGTCGAAGCTGTAGACACACCCCTATTTTACTTCATTTACTACAATAATTATATAGCTTATTTTTAATAACACCTCATATATCTTTGCCTTTTCATTAGCTTTATTAATAATCAAACAGTCTTTTTTCTTTTTATTTAACTAATTAGTATTGTTGTGAATGTTACCTAGAACTCGCTCTCCTAGTCCTCCAAGCTCCAAATATGCATCGTTGAATGACTCTTTCATATCTGCATCAAGAGGCTGCTCCTGTCCGTTTATATAGATTGTTGAGCATTTCTCCAGTATCCTCTCTGGGGCCCCCTTCATCACAAGTAGGTGGCGCGGGTCACCCAAATCTTCCGTCTCATGGAGAGACACCTATCACAATAATACAAGGACTAAAGACAATGTTTCTAAATATAACAAAGTAAAAATTATTTTAATCATGATATTTTAATATGCTGGTAAAACAAGCCTTGTAATGGTTAGAATCATTATAAAATGTAATTTTATTTATTTATTTGTTCCCTCTAAGAATAAATTTACCCTTTTATTAAAATTAGTTTCCAGTTTCTCCTTATTTCGATGTTAAATTATATCACATAGAGTAAGTTTATTTTCGAGAGGAAATCTGAATATTTTGTCTATTTTTTATGTTTTATCTTGCAACCAACAGTGTGTTTAACACAAGTAGATAGATAATCACATGTCCAAGGAAATATCCCACAGTTGGAATACCAAGACACACGAGTCAGCACATTTGAGCCCCTATGATTGGTGTAATATTGTGGTGTGTCAAGCATTTTCTTCTTCTATCTATATAATAACTTTAATTATTGCCTAATAGCTTGGAAATGTATAATAGGATAGTGTAGAAACACTGTACAATAATGTAAAGTAAGTGATAGAGAAGGAGGACAAAATGAAAGGATAGTTAGGTTAGGCTTGGATAGGAACAAAAAAGTGTAAAAAGAAATGAAGAAAGAAGTAGGCCTAATCTAACTATTCTTTCAGATTGGCTTCCTTCACTATCAATTACTTTACATTATTGTATAGTGTTTCTACACTGTCTTATTATACATTCTATTTATATAAATGGCTGTCATGAGCCTTACATGATATCTACTACATGCAAAGATCTTAAATTTAAAATTAGTAGCCCCTGTGCACAAATATGTGCACCTCGAAGCCAGGATTTTAAAATTTGGATTTTTAATTAATTAAAAACTGAGCCGGAAGAAATAAAATGAAGAGATATATTTTCTGTCTGTTGGAAGAAAATAAAAGCGTTGCCTTGGGCAACAACACAATCCATTGCATGGTTACCACAGACAGCGCCCAGTGTTTCTGCTAGTCACAAATAAAGAAATAGTGGAAAGTCACGGCCAGACATGTGTTAACAGTTTTAAGTAAATATTTAATCTACAAATAAACAAAATTATTATTAATATTTCGCTTTGTCTATTAACAATTAATTTTAACAATAACAAATGGTGATCCAATTGCAGTCATTTATGATGTATCATAAATGATCCAATTGCAGTAATTTATGATGCATCATAAATCAAAACATTTCAGGCAAGGATACTATAATATAAAGTTTCTGATCGAAACTCTCAAATGAATAAATAAAGTTGGATTAGGCAAGATGTCAGCAGCTTAAATTAAACTAAAGCAGGTAAATTTCATTTGCTGATAACTTAATAAATGTTAAATACCTGAGGGAAAATTATCAATTCAAAAAAGTTATATTTTAATTTTCAATTTTTCAAACATTTGCTTTGTTGTGAAATAAATATCTGTGTTATTATGGATTACCTGGTATTTGTTGGTAGAATTAAATGGAAGCTCATAAACCTTCTTGTTTTTCTTGCGTATCGACATGACATCACCCAGTGCTATTTCCATGTACTTTAACACTGCAGCTTCTGATGCATCTCCGATCACAGCCCTGATAGCAAAATGACAGGGAGAATATAGCTTATTTTATCCTAAACTTAATTAAATCAAGACTTTTCTGATAATATTTACATAAATATACACTGATTAGTGGTGTAGTGAAGACCTAGATAGACCTTAGAGTGCTGTAGTGCATTTATAAACTCTGCTGAAATATCTTTAATCTGTAAATGTGTTCATAAAATGAGTGAAGATTTGGTTATATTTTTATAATGTAGAAATTTATAATATGTTAAAAAGTTAAAAAAAAAGAAATTTAGCAAGGGACATAAGATATAAGAAAAGTCAAGTAAATATAATTCAGTCATAAATTCAATAAAACAAATGATATAGTTGAAGAGAACTATGTAATGCCAAATGTGTACAATATAAAAGTCATAACATTTTAATTAGTATTAAATTTTAAAACATAATAATTATATATAAAAGCACTATCAAGACAAAAGATATTAAATTGAAAAGTTGAAAAAATAAATAACAATCAGTAAACTAAATAAATCCCCCCTATTCACCCTTTTCACCACCGCATATCAAAACACTCCCCAAATATAGATTTTAAGCAAAATCATTGTAGCAATTTTCCTAAAATACTCCGGTCCTCATAAAAAGACCCTTGATCAAATTTACCCAAAACAAAGTATTCAAAGTTATTTGTGATGTTAAACACTCACAAGATACCCATTTTGAACCAAATTGTTAGGGCCAATTTAGAAATATTTCAATTTTTTTTAATCAATCAGTGAACTACCCATAAATGAATTTCTGCCCCAAAACAACAAATATACAGTGTCAAGTGTCATCAGTAAGCTATCCATAAATGATTTTTTTTTACCCCAAAACCAAGTTTATACAGTTATTTGACATGTCAAACACTCCCAAGATACCCATTTGGAACCAAATCATTAGAGCCATTTGTAAAATATTTCAAATTTTTGAAAAATCAGTCGTCAGTAAACTACCCTTCCACAAATTTTTGTCCAAAGACTAATTATATAGTTTTATTTTTTCATGTCAACCAAATCCTAGATATGCACTTTAAACAAAATGGTATGAGCCATTTTTGAAAAATTTGGAATTGAATAAAATTACTCCATTTTAGGGCTAGGGTAAAAAAACAAACCATTTTGTGTTATAATCCTATAGTATCCAAATTTCCAGTTCTAACCAACTCTTTCAAACTGTTTTGGATCCAATGTCAAGGACAGACAAACAGACAGACATTGGGGACATATAGAGTTGTAAATTCAACCTTTATTGGGCTCATATTCAAATAAAACTTAGGAATTTGACAAAATCTCGTATTGATTTTTTTTCTCGATCACAACACTTTCTTTTAGTATTATAAAGTAAAATATCACATAATATTTAGGAAAAACACAGTGTTTGTCTTTAATGTTATTCCTTTTACATGTTTCTACCGAAGTGTCATCAGTGTTTTTTGGATTCCTCTTTTAGGAAGTTGTGTTGTGCGTTTCACAAGCCTCCCTGATGAGTTCCGATATAATGAAACCTAGGTCTAGGGATTTGGTGGTTACAATCAATTTTCTTAAAGGGAGAGCCAATATTTATTTGTCCATTGGCAGCAATGTAAAGTGTAAACTGTGTTCTTCTTTTCATTGTAAAAGCCATATTATGTTTATTTCTTTTTATATGTTTCTATCCACCTTTCCTGTAGTTTCTTCCTAATATAATACAATTACCTCATAAAGCGAAGGAGGTTTTCATTATATATGTATAAGAAAGAAAACAATAGTACATCCTACAAAATATTTCTATTTAATCTTATTTATATATTGTGCTTCGTAAGCATAGTAATTTGTATGATTAAATTAAGGTAAGGTTCACTTTACAAATGAACAATCCATTTGCCTGAGTAGATGAATTGAGTCATCTACTATAGTCAAAAGCCCAGTCCTTTGCTCGCTGACACAAACAATTCACATTCACTTCAACCCACATGTTTTGGGGTAGTGGAGGTCTTTCATCAGCTTGGCCAAGTCTCATTTAGTCGTACTGTAGCCTCTGCTAAACAAAAACTACCCACGCGACCTTTTTCAACATTAACTCTGTTCATACCACCTTAATAAAACCATATTACAAATTATATTCCACACTTGTATTTTAACTTGATATATTTACCTTCTTAATACAGGTATGTTCTCCTGCCCTGGTTTGAACTCAGCTCTGTTACACAGCGTTCCGCAGCGGATCAGGGCTTTGTATCCCAAACTAGCATTGAGATTATGTTCACCTGACACAACAAATATACAAGTTTTATTGTATATTAAATTAAATCAGGCTTGATGAATGTTTACTAAATTGAGATTCACAGTAAATATTTCACAGCCATACCACTATTTTATACAAATAAAAAAACATAACAATCTGCTTAGGGGGTCGCATGCTCTATGCCGTCACTCTTATAATAGACTGGACTGTCGACAGCGGGGAGATTGGAGTTTCGAGTTCCGGTCACATGTACTGAGGGTGTTTTTTCCTTTGAATGATTTTCCACTTTCACTCAATGTAAATGCAGGTGCACTTTATCTTAATTTTAAATTTCTAATTCCTAATAAATTATTGTAATTAGTACATATTCATCTAACTAAAACAAGTAGTAAAATGTAGAGATAAAAAAAGAACATTGCTATTGGTTATAAAAGGTTATATTGAAAAAAAAAATTGATGATTCCTTATAAAGAGAAACAATGAATAAATTTCCGATGATAAAATGTAGAACTAAAGTAATAAAGTATTTAATTCTTTTATTCTAATAACAAAACTATTTCGAAGTAAAGATGGCTTGAGATGCATTTAAAAACCCTTTTGTATTTGTATGGATCCATTCCTAAAACCCGCTTCGGTAGCTGACTGGTCTAATAATCTCACAATAGGCTAGACTGCCAATGACTAGGAGATCCTTGTCTCTTTCACGCTCTCTCCCTCCCCCTTTCTCTTGCTCCCTCCCTCGCTTTCTAACTCGTGCTCCCTCTTGGTCTCTTGCGCTCGCTCTCTCTCTCTAGTCTGCTCTCACTCTCTCTCGGTCTCTCGTGCGCTCTTTCACTTGCTCTCACTCTCTCACTTGCTCTTGCTCTCTTTCTCTAAATCTTTCTCACTCTCTCCCACACAAATGTGGATTCATTTCCTCTAAATTCAAACTTTCTCATCCCTGGTTCATTAGTTTAATTAGTACATAATCATATAACCCAAATTTCTAGTAAGACACGGTGCTGACACGGTGCTAAGAAAAAATTACTAAACTAATATTCACCCTACCTTTGGTAGGCGTCTTGAATAAATCTAGAGCGCTATTTTAAAGGTGTTGTGAGCTAAGGTTTAAGAATTGTTAATTTTATGTTTATGTTCAACATAGGTGTTATTAACAACTTAATTGGTAGGAATGTAGTTACATTAGCCCAGAGAAAGAATGAAATAATTGCAGTTATAAAAAACATCCTCAGTGAATGTAGTCAGGATTCGAGCCATGATCTCTTCATCAACGATGACCAGGGGGCAAAAAAAAGTCTAGCATCTTAAGAACAAGAACAGTAAAGATGATGTTTAAAAGTGCATGAAAAAATTAAGTTATTAATGTAGGGGATGCGAGAAAAGGCTATTGTTTTTACAGTTTTTATACCAAAATAAATTAGTGCAGAAACAAAAGAATTTAATTTTTTCTTCACATGGTTATATTAACAGTTGTTGAATATTTGTCATGACCATGGTGGCATTAGATAACAAACTTTTTAAATGAAGACAAAAGAAAAAGGGTGCCAAATGGCTATTTTAAATTAATATTTAAAAGAGGATAGAGGGGCAAAGCCTACACACTTGTCCAAAAACTGTAGGCCTCAAAGTTCACAATAAAAAAAACCACATAATTATGTAATTTTCATGGTACATCAGTCCCCTTCATCAGCAGAAGAGAGTAAAACACCAAATGGACTATAGCAACATGGCTATTATAGGTAGATGAAAGATAGAGGTATATGAATAGAAATAGTCATTATTTTCAAATTCAACCTTGACAGATATTAAAGAAATGATGAGGTCACCATGTAAAGAAAATTAAACTATGTTTCTAGTGAAGCAACATTTGATTTAAACTGCTTCTGTGGCCACATGGTCTAACACGCTACTCTCGAGGTGGGCAAGACTACCGAAGACAGGGAGAATGAGGTTCGATCCCGGTCGGGTGCAATGAGAGGGGTTTTACCTAAATGGCTTTCCACTCTCCCTCCACACAAATTCGGGTGCATTTCCTCTAAATTAAGCCTTCATAATCCTTTACTTAATAGAGTAATTAGTACCTATGCATATAACCCAAACAGGTAGTAAAATACAGTGCTAAAACAATATGTATTTGATTTATTTTTACCAAATCATTATTTTGATATAAAAACTGCAAAAAACTGACCTTTTCTCACATTTCCTACATCCCTACCTTAAGCTTTGTACAGTTCAATTTCCTTTATCATTGTTGGAAATGAAGTATGTGCAGGAAAAAGACCGCAAAGAAGACCAAGAAAGAGATGGGAGGAGCAGATAACAGAAAGTGTTCAAGTGAGAGAAGAAGAATTAAAGTGATTATAGGAGGAAGAATAGTGGGAAGATAGAGGAATATGGAGACAATTTATTAAATTGACCCGGTCGCAGATTATAAACAGTTGATGATCGTAATAATGTTAGCATTGTTGACCAAAGAAAATATGTTTGTATTTTATAAAAGACCCTTACTATTTAAATTGGTCTGTAGTTGTAAATGTCACCAACCTGTCTGCTCCTCAGTGGTATCAGCTTCAATCAACTGATTGTCATACCACATGTGTGACACGGTCATCCTGTTCTGTGTGAGAGTTCCTGTCTTGTCCGAGCAGATGACGGACGTTGACCCTAGAGTCTCCACAGCCTCTAGGTTCTTCACTAGACAGTTCTTAGAGGCCATTCTCTTGGCTGTGAGGGTGAGACACACAGTCACGGTGGCGAGCAAGCCCTCTGGCACATTGCCCACGATAACACCTGCAAGATAACAGTTCACTTGTTGTCTGGACCTCAAGTGGAAGAAAACTATGTTGTACAATTAATTGTTCATAAATAAACAAGCTTAATTTTTGGGAAGTGATCCTTATGATATGAATATAGCAGCATTAAACATCAAATTAGTAGGGGTGTGCGAAAATTTGAAAAATTCATTTTAAATATTCATTCGCTTTGACTTCATCTCGAAAGTAAAATTCCAGATGACGATTATGAATCTTCACAAAAAAAAAAAATTTTTAAAGTCAAAACACACATTTGTTAGTTTTTTTAAAATTTTATTTCATGCCTGTTATTTCCATCAGAAATTAATGCTAGTGTTAAAAAAAATCTTAAATAATCATATTACATTTTGTGATAATAACTTGATTTATAAATTTAATATAAATATATTAACCATATTTGGAATGTAGAATTTTGAAAACTATATTTAATATCTAAATTTCCACATTTATGCAAAATATGATCCTTTTATCCACTATTAAACTTTTTTTTTAAATAGCCAAACTTCAATTAGGTGTCAGGAATAGCTCATATGAAGAGCTATTCATGATATGTCAGTGCTTAAGAGTCATTATTCAAACATAATTTAAGGTAGAGTTTGTTAAGAATGTGTGGGAATTTCGAATATGATACTTAATGCAATTACATCCTTAAACTAAATATTGTTTCCATCTTTATAGCTTTGCTGTTCATGTACAATTTACTGTACCTCCCCATTATTCACTTTTATTCACAATGTAGCAGCAGCATAAAGCCACTCCCAAGTCACTGGTCAATATGGTATCAACGGATAGCTCATAGTAGCCGATGATTTACACACTTCCATCACAGAATATGCCTTAAAATTATGAGTGAATAATAACCCTGAACATAGGACGAATACTAGAAGGCTCAGTGATTGAGCATTGACGCAATAATCCAAGGATACCTGGTTTGATTCTTGTGCCCAGGTATCATTTTTCAATTTAAAAACATAAATCTGAACTGTTGCTCATTGGTGCAGAAACAGATTTTTCAATGGAAACCAGGTTAGTTACACGTTTCATTAAGATAAGAAAGAAAAAAAAACACAAAAAGATTTGATTCAATAAAATAAATTTAGACTGAGATTCGATTTGGATTTGACCCGAAAAATTTTTTGTCACTTAATTTGAATCAGATTCCTTTTTTTTTTTTTTTTTTTGTGTGTATGAGATTTGATTTGGATTCGATTTGAGTAACTTAGTCAAAATTTGAATTTGATTAAAAATTGATAATTACCGCATGGATTCGCACAGGCTGAAGTGTAGGCCAACTCATGCATGCTAGGCTGGATTTCCAATGACGGGGAAATCAGGGTTTTAATCCTAATCAGGTGTAATGAGGGTGGTTTTTCCTAAACGGTTTTCCACTCTCCCTCTAAGCAAATGCAGTTACATTATTTCTCCATGCAATTGTAGTTATATTTCCTCTAAAATGTACTTTCCCCATTCTTATTTTATTAGCATAATTAATAAATTCACATAAACCAAAATAAGTAATAGGACACCAGGAGGGGGGAGGGGGGAGTATAATTCAATAAGCTGTGTTCTCTATTTCTTGATTAATAGAGTACCACAGTATGATTTAAAAAGATAATAACAAGTGTTGAGCAGGTACCAATAAGGAAGACCACAGCATCCAGCCAATGGTAGCCCAAGATAAAGGCAACGACGAAGAATGTGATACCAAGGCAGCAAGCTAAGGCTGTGATGAGACGGATGAATTGATGTATCTCCTTGGCGATGGGTGAATCTCCAGTTTCCAAGCCTGAGGCTAGCCCGGCGATACGTCCCATCACCGTATTATCACCGCAGCTGATCACGATGGCCTTTCCTAAACCTAGGAGCAAGCAACTTACAATACAGTGGTGACTTGTGGCTTTGCAAGATGAGAGGTGATAATTATTTCTATTAGTATATTTTTATTTCTTCTTATGGTCATAATTTTTTCCAAGATTTGGGTTCAGATTCAATATTCAGTATTTGAAGGTTTGGAGATTTGAGTTCGCAATTCGGATTCATAAAATAGTGAAATCAACCCAACTTTAGTTCTTGTTGAAACTATTTGCAGTATTTGGGAGAAAATGCCCCATTTGCGCCTTTCTGGGTGCGCCACTTTTATGTGCACATGCATATATAATGTGGGAAGCTCGTCCTTTTTTAAAATATACAATTAAACTTTTTTTTTTCACATACCTTCCACACAATTTGTGGAAAAGAACGCCAAGTTCTTGGTTTCAAGTGGGTTCTCATTGGTGCACTCTGGACTTCGACTCTGAGGCTCAGACTCGCCAGTGAGGGACGAGTTGTCCACTTTGAGCCCCTGGCATTCAACGATTCGAACATCTGCAGGAACGCGGTCTCCTGACTTTATTTCTACAACATCACCGCGAACTAGCTCCTCTGCGCGCAGAGTAATCTTCTCTCCCTCTCGCACCACTGTTGCAAACTGCACAAACACAACAGATCCATACCATACCATTCCTCAGTTTGAAAATTTGTACAGTATGTGTTCTACACAAGGGCTTCCCAAACTTTGAAAAATGTCAGTGTATGTGATATACCACTCTTAAAATATGCTTTATTAGGATGGGATCCTAGAATCCTAAAATCCCTCAAATCTTTAAGGATATTTGAGGTTTGGAGAAAACATCAGAGTCGATATCCGAAAAATATATTTTTACAAAACATTCCTTTGGAATTCATTTTCGAGCTTCAATACTCTCCAATACTGCTTATTGGTGGCACATCCCCAACATAATTATATGAAAAACTTAACAGCCAGACCCCAGACTTTTAATTCAGCACTTAACTGAAGGTATTAATGTTTGAGTGAATGCATTTTAGCAACAAAAAAAATGTTAATATTTATACTCGCTTCGGTGGTTACATGATCCAAAGCACTACTCTCACAATATACTAGATTGTCGATGACAGAGAGATCATGGTTCCATCCAGGCCAGGTATACCGAGAGTGGTTTTTCCTAATGGTTTATCACTTTCTCCCCGCGCAAATGCTTGTACACTTCCCAAATTAAACCTTACTCATTCCTAACCCACTAGTTTAGTTAGTACTTAAGCGTAATGGGTGTGTGAAGTCCTTTTTTTTATTCTAAGCAAACTTGAATCAAATATATGAAATATTCTCATAGCCTAATCAAAGTTTGAATAGTTTTTGTTAGTTCTTTAGTTTAAAAAATATTTTAATGTAGTTATTTATATAACTTCATGCACAAAAATTATTTGGAAAATGTTTTATTGCACAAATGATTTAATATTTCATCTTATTCTTATAAATTAAGTTACTATCAGCACATACAATTCAATTGATTCAGATTTTTTCCATATAAATATTAATTTGTAGCCTAATGTACACAAAACCTAGAAATGGCAATAATTGTACATAGATTGATTCTGATATTTGTTTCTAATCTAAGTAGAAATTTCAAAGGTTCACACATTCCTAATAAGTGTATAACTTGAATGGATAGTAAGATGTGGTGCTAAAAAAAATTATATTTGCTATTAATCTATTACATTCTTATTTCTTCTTATGTTCATAATTTTGTCCACGATTCGAATTCCAATTTGAAATTCAAGGGTAGAATCAAAATTTTGATTTGTTAAACAGAGGATTCAACCGTTCTCTAATGTTTTAATAATAGAGGGCCTGGATAAGCAAATTAACACATATTTTTGTTATTATTAAAGATTTATTACAATTTAGAACAACAATTTATAAGATAGCATAATAGTGTTTATTCATTTTTTTTTAATGAGGGGCAGTTAATAGTTACATTGGTTAAGTCATGGTCCCGAAAGGGAAATGTGACTTATAAAAAAGTTTGAATTATTGGTCTGCACATCCACATCTGTCTAAAAGTTGTCCACTAGGCAAAATAATAGATTAAGATATTGTATTTCAAGTCAATAAGTTTTTTAATGAGACTAAGAATGGATGCCAGAGCTGTACTGAGGAGGGAAGTTTTGGGGATTCAAATCCCTTCTGAAAGTACTATTAGTTATGTAATTTATATTCCTCCTCAATGCCTAGGCTAGTAACTTATTGGAGTACTATAACATTAATATCAGCTTCAACTACAATTAGTTAAAGTTTGAGTGCTAAAAATGCGTGTACGAGCTATCCAGCTATAAACTAATATCAAAACAATATTTTTGCAACCCACTTCGGTGGTCATGTAGTCTAACGCACCATACTCGCAGTGTACTAGACTGCTAATGACAGGGAGATCAAGGTTCAAATCTCGGTCGAGTCTAATGAGGTTTTTTTTTTTACAAAATTGTTTTCCACTCTCCCTCCACTCAAATGCGAGTACACGTCCTATAAATATAACCTCCCTAATCCCTAAAACCATTAGCACAATTGTAAATAATTGTTTAACCTGAACAGGTAGTAAGACAAAATGCTAAAAAAAATATGAATAAAAAATAACTACATAGTTCACATTGCTGAACCACCACTACCACCATCATTATTAACTCTTTACAGCCTGTGGCCGGGTTAGCTTAGTAAATTGCTTCCATCCTCCTCTATCACGCCACCATTCTTCCTTCTTTAATAGTGTCTGTCCCTCTCTTCTTCCTTGTACTCTTTCTGTTATGTGCTTCTCGTATCTCTTTCTTGGTCTTCCTTGCAATTTTTTTCTGAATACTTCCCTGTTCATTATTCTCTTTGGTATTCTCTCCTTTTCCACCCTCACTACATGAACCTACCATCTCAGACTTGCTTCCTCCACTATCTCATTTACTCCAACATCCTCATTACATGTTCATACCATCCCAGCCTGGCTTCCTCTACTATCTCATTTACTCCAACTTCCTCATTACATGTTCATACCATCCCAACCTGGCTTCCTCTACTATCTCATTTACTCCAATATCCTAACTATATGAATATATCATCTCGGTCTTGCTTCCTCCACTATCTCTTGTACTCCAACATCCTCATTACATGTTCATACCATCCTAACCTGGCTTCCTCTACTATCTCAATTACTCCAATATCCTAACTATATGAATATATCATCTCGATCTTGCTTCCTCCACTATCTCTTGTACTCCAACATCCTCATTACATGTTCATACCATCCCAGCCTGGCTTCCTCTACTATCTCGTATACTACCTGTACCTCAACTCTCTCCCAGATAACTTCATTCCTAATCCTGTTTCTCCTTGTGACAGCTAACACACTCCTCCTTTCCAAACCATTTGTTTTAATACATCAAGTAGTTCATCAAATAAAATATATTATTGTTTACACGCTATTAAAAAATGAGTAGTGGTGGGAAGACGTCACTTTATAGTCCTCCAGTTTTTGATAGCTCTTACCTGAGGGACCATGCTCTTGAAAGACTCCATGATCTTGGAGCTCTTCCTCTCTTGGAAGTAAGAGAACATTCCAGTGATAATAACCACGGCGGCCAGCACCAAGCCCAGATAGAGCTGCAACAAAATATATCAGATTAAAATAGAAACACAATTATTTTATATTTGGTTATAGTTAGAGATGGGAGACTCGATTCCTAGAACTAAAAAATCCCACAAAAACCTCAAATCCTTAAGGATGTTCAAGATTCAAGGATTCAAGAAAATATCATATTAAAAAAACAACCTTATTTTGAATTGGGATTTGTTTACAAGCTCTCTTACTGTGTTGAGGTGGGTCAGCTCCAACATAATTATAGGAAAAACTTAACAACCAGAGCCTAGATTATTAATTTAACATTTAACTAAACATGTATAAATGTTACAGTGAATCCATTATAGCAACAAAAAAAACAACTATGTGTTTCCGGTAAGACTCCATAATAGAGAACTTGAGGATTTGTCTATTCATAAAATAAAATACTTCTTAAAACAATCCTTGGTTCCTAAGTATATCTTGTCTTGACATAGTAGGCATTGTTCCTGTTTCAAGATCTTAATAGTGTAATAAGTAAAGTGGGAAAAACTGAGTTTTTATTCAAATAAGGGGGAAATTATATTAATTGATTAACTTAAGAGTACCTGGAGTGTTGTGGCTATAATCAAAAACACAAATAATACATTCTGAAATATTTACAACATGAAATAATACAAAATAATACTTGAATAAATAACTAATAAAAATAACAAAGTAGAATGTAAATAAAATAGTCTTAAAATAATTGTTACTGCTTACAAAATTCACAAGTTACTTATGTCACTACTTACATCATTCACTAGTAACTTATATAACTTTTGCACACTTCAGTCTAGACTAAACAGTTGCTAAATACTTTATAGTTTTGATAAATACATATTTTACACCCCAAAAGTGAAATTGGCCATTTAATGAATTGGGCAAATTTATGTCCATTCAATGACTCTTTAAAACTAACAAAATAAAAATTGACAGTAATAGTTGAAGAAATTTATGTATTTTCTGTTTCTTCTTTTGTTGGTAGATAATGCTATGTATTACTTTTATTTGGGGGCAGGGGGTGATCTATCCCCCTCATCATCCCTTTTGAGTACGCCCCTGTGGGAAACAGTGTTTTATACTACACTGAAATAACGAAAATTTGCAAAGAGAACATAACTTATTCCTCCCATAGTACAAAGCTTAAGGGAAAATTGGGGAAGTATAGCCCCATGTATCTTCCCTTATTCAACATGACTGTACATGAATTAATTTGTTAAGTTCTAATTATACTCTTGGGTAGTTGTAATAACAGGGTGGCTACAAAACATATTTTACAAAATTCCCTGACTTTTCCAGGTTTTCCAGGCAAAATTTTTAAATTTTCTCTTGACTACTTTTTTCCAGTTTTAATGGTGGATGATGACTTTTTTTTTATTTATTATTGATCACATATTAAAAAAGTTTGTATCTACTAAACATAAACGGTTTTATCTGTTATTTTAAAAATTAAAATGTTATTTTATTTTGGTATTATTACCTTTTGTTTCAGTGTTTAATTGAGAAATTAATGGGATATTTTAGACATCTTTTTTAATTCCCTGACTTTTCTTTATTTTTAGTTAAATTCCCTGACATTTCCCTGTTTTCCCTGTCATCCATAAATTCTCTGACTTTTCCAGGTTTTCCCTGTCTGTAGCCACAATGAATAACAATAATGACATAGATCTGACACCTTAGCTCATTCAGTAGTGTGTCCATCTACTGTGTTAAGAGACCAGGGGTTCGATTCCTGGTATGGATGAGAAATTTATCTATTATTATTATTATTATTATTATTATTATTATTATTATTATTATTATTAGCACCGCGTCTTACTACCCGTTCGGGTTATACGCACAGAAATTTATCAATGGTGAAACATGGGCCTTTCTGCTTTCACAGTTATGAATTGATGGTCATGCGCTAGATGTTGTGTCTGTTCTATATTTAAGTTATTTTATAAGTCGAGTACTGATATAATCATTTGGTTCAAATAGAGCATGTTAAATACCTCAAATAAATCAAAATAATAATATTAACAATAATAACTTACGTTTTCCTCATCTGGCTTGTCGCTTGTAGCGGCTAACATGACATAGGACATTAGGGAGAGGAATGTCCCTGCCCACAGCAGGAGGGAGAACCCCCCAAACAAGTTCTTGCAGAACTTCACCCATTCTGGCTTTACCTTGGGTGGGGTTAAAGTGTTCAAACCGTCTCTCAGCAAAATCTCTTTAGCTTTTGCATGAGTTAGCCCCTGAAACAAATTAAATGACATTATTTAGTGTTTTTTTTAAAAACTCTAGATATTTAAAGAAATTAGATTTTCAACTTGAGTTTACAGCCCCTGAATGGCGTGGTCAGGCCAAAAATAAATAGTAACCCTCATAGATTTATATGGGATATTTTCATTATTTAAATGTCTATAAAATCCCGAAAGCTATATAAAAATAACTAAAACATCTGTCGATAGTAGCTATCCTCAAGGTTCCGAGTGACTAGAAACAACTTGTAGTTCCAGAGGTAAGCTACCAGAAATCCCTGATAAGACATTTTTTCACAAAACGAGGGTTATCTAGTTTTCGCGCCGACCCCCTCAGATGTTAATGACAATTAAATGTTTCACTTACGTTAAATATTGACAAAACCTTGAAAAGTACACAAGTTTGGTATTTACTAATGAACACAAAACTTTGTTTTATGACCCTATACATACAAAGACTTTGAAACATAGTTTAAAAGTTGACATTTTTTTAATTCTGAATTTTAAAAAAAAGACATACTATGGTAGATCAGTGGGAGTATAGGAGATGTGAGAAAAGATCAGTCATCTTGGCAGTTTTTATAGCAAAACCGGTTGTTTGTTTTTTTGACAAAATAAATTAAATATTGTTTAGTAAAAATATATAATTTAGTTTTCTTCACATGATGATATCAACAGTTGTTAAAGGTGACATGGCGGTCTAGGGGTAATGTGTTGGACTTGTGTGCTGGGGGTCTGGGGTTCAATCCTTGGTCCCGGCAAAGATTTATCTGATTACCAAACCCTTCCTTCAACTCTAATCACAACTTGTGAATATGTGGAATGCCAGACCTCCACCATGGTTCAGATCCCACGTTAAACTGTAGGTCCTCCATTTCATCTCACAAACACCCTACCATTACACATTAGCGTAAGTGCATATAACCCAAACGGGTAGTAAGACGCGGTGCTAATAATAATAACAGTTGTTAAATATCTTTCATGAGACTTTTAGCATTTGATGAGAAGCTTTTTAAATTAAGAGGAAAAGTTGTTATTAAATTCCAGGACACTTGACAAATATTCAATAACTGTTGATATCACCGTGTGAAAAAAATTAAACTTTATGGGTCATTTTCATATTCAGATTGAGTACGCCTCAAGTGCAGTGATATATTAAATGCAGGACAACACCTACGTAGACCAGAATGGAATGGATGTCCTCAATCTGACTATGAAACTGGTCTTATGTTTCTACTGGAGAAATATTAGATTTATTTTGGCAAAAAAATAAAAATGTTACTATAAAAACGGCAAAAAATACAATGCCCTTTTCTCACATTTCCAATACTTCCACCTTAAGCGCTGTACAAAAGGTAAATGGTATAGAGGCATAGAGTGGATATTTTTGAATCAAATTTTGTGATTTAATAAGGGGCTCAAAACACAAATTTTATTGGCATTTGTTTTTACCTGCTCCCCTGTTTGTTCTCCTACTAACAGAGAGTTCCATCCACTAACGTCTATCAAATAGATATTTGATGCATGGATACGTGAAAGTAGAGTTAGGAGTTTTTTTAGCTGTCAGGTATGTACATTCCTAGAGAAATTGAAATATACCTGTAGATATTAAATTATTAATGGATCGTGAAAACCAGTGCTTTTCAGATGAATTAATAATGTTTTGTACTCTTTCAACATTCAGTAAGCAAAGTTCTTTCAGATAAAAGATTAGACAATTTGATATAATCAAATGTGATCAATAAGAGATTTATTTATTTAACTTTGAATTGTGACTAGACAATTAAGATCACTGACATAATCCTTTTATAGCTCTGTTAAACAAATTAGCTAACAAATAAATAAGGTTTCAGAATGTGTGTGCAATACTATCACGATTAGAACTAGATAATAATTATCAAACCATCCAACTTCAGAATTGAGGACAAGTTCATATCACCCTAGTTGGCCCATCTCTGAGAAACATGCATACAGTAAAATAAATATACACTAATAACAAAGGTAAGTTAATGAATAATAAAGCTTATTTGTGTTTCAAATATTGATGTTGAGCCTAATTAATTACAATTTTTTCCAAAGTAAAACGATTATATCTTTTTGTTTAGTTTAGGTTGAAACTTTCCCATTAGAATGAAACTATAAATGTTCATTATTTGATCATACACATTGGTAGTCGCATGGTCTAACATGTCACTCTCGTGTTGATCTGGATTACTGGCGACAGGGAGATTGGGGTTTGAATCCCAGTCAAGAGTACTGGAGATGTTTTTCTTAAAATGGTTTCTTACTTCCCCACAAAAATTTGGGTACATTTCCTATAACCTAATAAAACACCGTGATTAAGCTTACGGTTTTGTGGAAAAGGGGGGGGGGGTTTCAACATTCCACAGCACTTAGTCCCCTTAATTCTCTAAGAAGTCTTGAGTAGAGAAGAGTTTACTTACACTCAGACTTGTGAGTAGTCTACAAATGATGAGCTACTTGAATAAAGCAGTAGCAACTCCGATCTAGAAAACCGAGATTAACGGATGGAGGGTTCTTTGTGCTATCCAGATGACACCCTTAAGTTTTCTGGGTCAATGGTGCAACAAAGGCATACCATTTGTATATATCCATGCATATAATGATAAATGTAAACTAATCACTTGGATCATTTTTCTTCCAAGTGTTGGCTGAGATAAGATAAGTAACTAATATCTGGTATCTCTTTGTCCAAATAGAAGCACCTACAAGCACTTTCAAAGAGTTCATAATGGAAATCGAAGCCTGCTTCAATAATACCATAAGATAAATAATTTCATTAGTTATTAGCGAAAATTATCATTTAATGGCATTTAAGTTATTTCACATTCCAATTGTCATAGGAAGGCCTTTTATAAAATACAAGCTCTTATTTTTTTTGCAGCCAAAATTAATAACATTCCAAAATGTTGTTGGTGTTATTTTTTATGTTGATAACTATCAAATGTGACAGTTTCATATGCCATGACTTGACAGTATGTGAAAGTAGATATAGTAGCTTTTCTAACTATCTTCCTATAATAATTGGAAAGAATCTTTCTTTCGTTTCTGTGAGTGTTACTCACATTGTTGAGGTGAGTGCCGAACCGCCGGCATAGTTCCTCTTTAGAGATTTGGTGGAAGTCAATGTCCAACTCTTCTTTTAGATCAGCGAGACTTTCAGCCTTTTTATGCTTTTCCTTTGGACGGGACTGTAAAAAAATATATATATATTCACTACACAATAATGAAACAATGTATACTTCAAAACTAGAACTATATGTAATGAGTAAAAGTAATCTTGATTAGACATAAATACACCAAAAACCACTTAGGTTGTCGAATTGTCAAATTGTCAATAGGTTGGACTGCCGATGACAGGGAGATCGGGGCTCAAATCCAGGTTGGTTGTATTGAGGCTGTTTCTCCCTTAACGGTATTTACCACTCTCTCTCCACACAATTGCAAGTAATTTTTACTTTCCATATTTTTTTAAATAAAATAAAATTTCAAGGTTTTTAATACTACAAGAAAATGTTGGTACCACTTCTTAGATTTTAGCATAAACCAAATTTTGGAATGACAAGTCACTTCTGAAATAATACAGGGGGGATTTATGAACGTTTGTAACATGTCTAGGCACTACACCACAAGGGCCTCTTAGTGCATTGTGCATGTTACATGTAGTAAAGTGTTTGTGTTGGAGCATTTAGTTAACAGTTTCTTGCTATGTAAGCATCATAGCATCGTAAAGAACATATTGTGAGCTATTTCACAACGGTTTTATTTCGGTTTGACTGGTCTACTTAAAAACTTTTGGCATGCCGATTTTTAAATTGTTTTCTTCCTCTTTGTTTTTCATTGTTTATTTTGACTTCAAAAATACTTTGTGGTCATAAGAATATATTTTTATTTTTACAAAATAAACAAATAGTTTGAAGGTAGGGTTAATGAGTTTAAATATTTATATATATTTTTATGTATTTTAACTAGCAATAATGATATTATATTGGAAATTAGGAAAAGAATACATTTGGTTTTTGACATCTCACCCGGTTTCGAGGAATGTAAAACTCAGAATATACAAAACAGCAATTTTACCAGTTGTTCTCTATGGATGTGAAACGTGCTCTCTTACCTTATATGACTAAAACAAATTTAGGGTATTAAAAACAAAAGGTGCTTAGAAAGTTGTTTGGTCCATAAAGCGATTAGGCTAATGGGAAGAGAAGGTTACATAATGATGAGTTACATACCCTGTTCTCATCACAAGACATTGTTAAGATAATCAAGTCTCATAGAGGATAAAATTAGAATGGACCTGAAAGAGATAAGGTGTGATGAGGTGACCTTGACAGAACTAACTCAAGATAGGGATAGCTAAGCCCACTACTACTTTTTAGTAGCATAATTTTGTAAGTGGGGCAATATACTTTTTAGTTCCTAATGGAGTAAGTATACCCTGATTTTGATAGAAAGAACAACTTCTGGTAGTTAGTAAAGATGTTTGTTAACCATTTTAATATATTCATATGTTAAGTCATGTCATTTGACACCACTGCAGCTGCCACTTTGGATAAATATTATAAACACCTATTAAATAAAACAAATATGATAGTAAATTGTTATCAATATTGGCTGCAAAGAAATAGGTTTAAATTTTCTAGACTGTTCTTCAAACCAAAATCAGGCTATAAATAAATTTATAATTACCTGATTTTTGTAACATTTTAGCTTTAAAAAACAAATTGAATAATTTTATTTAAAATTTATTTATGAAAATTTTTAATTATGAGTCACAAAATGATGCATATGTTTTTCAGAGAAACCCTTTCTAAAGGCTAGTTTTTGATTTCTGTTTTTCCAAGTTTTAATATACAATATGAGAAAGTTTGTACGATTGTGTCATTCCATTAATTTATTATTTTTTTAGAATAGCCATTATTTTATTATTTTCCCCTTATTTCTCTATTTTTACTTCCCCTATATGACAAAAAAAATATGATTTTTCAATGGAATCTGTAAATTTCATCAATCAAATGGATTGTTAAAATAATCTGTTAAAAAATTGTTTGTAATTGGGATTTATATGGGTGAAATGTTCTGTAACAAAAACAATAAAATATTTAAGGTTCAGGTTTTTTTTATAAGTTAACAGTTCCTTCACTTCAACCATTTTAATTACTACATCAACAAAAACAGCTACAAACAAGACCACAAACATTTTCTTAAACATATGTTTCAATTGCAAAGATGAAGTAAGCACATAAGATAAATATAGCCTAGTTGATCCCATTTGACACCACTTTACGATAATAAAAGATCTAGAATGTACACACATAACATTCGTGTCAATCTATTTGTGCCACAAATTAGCTTTCAATTAATCTTCTACATTGTTTTGAGTTAAATGTCATTGTCTTTACGATCTGGATATTGTGACAAACTTTTGCTAATCGATTGCTGGTCAATCAAAGGACTTTCTAATTATTTATATGTAACATCAAGAATTATGGAGACAACATAAAATAGAGATATCATATTATGGAGGCAATGTACCATCAGTAGTTCTGTGAATAGTAGACCTCACTCCCTCCATGTTAAAAAAACAACTAAGTACATCATGTCATTATTACAGTTTTAAGATTTCTCTTTAGAATATGAGTTGAAATATCTTCTGTCATTTCTTTGTGGGTTTTAAGTTGATCCCTTGGTGATCAAGTTAGACAGAAAACCAATTATTACCATCGGTAATCAATTGTACATTAAATTCATAGGGAATAACTGTTGTTCACACAGTTTAAGATGTCAGTCACATAACGTCAATTTTTAAAATAATACGACAAAGAAACTTGATCGAATGCTTAGAATTTTATATTCAAATCCAATTAAGATGAGCTATTACACAGGTGGGTGACATATTGAAACAAATAACCATATTGAAAACCATATACACTCCCGTCTATCCCGAAAGGTATCAATCTTACCTCAACAGGCTATACTATGGTACAGCTTATAAGATATGAACATAATGTAATCAGTCAAGGTAAGACTAATATTTCAGGGTAAATAGAGTGTATAACTGAGTCTAATTAATTATAAAATAGTTAATATTGTCAAGAGAAGTCATTTAGTAAATCATAAGGAAGTATTATTGGAATCTTTCGATAACTTTTTAGATGGGATTATTTAATTACTAACAAATCAAATAGGTCATATTACTAAAATTCCAAATTTTAGTGACTTTCAATCCGTTGACTGATCTCTATAAAATTCAATTTGTTTGTTTTTGTAGCTCTGGAACTTCTCGACATCTGAAATATCTTGGTAATAGGGTGACTTATCGGTTGTAATGTCATCGGAGTGCTGGCTGCTCTTATTGCGCTGTGACTAAAACAATTGCCCTGTGACGTCAGTGGAATAAAGATAGAAGTTGAGTGGGAGCTCAATGTCCCTTTTTTACCCCCTCGCCACATTGTCCTTACGAGTGGTTGCGTACAAAGCAATTGCAAGTGTAGGGAGCCCCGAATCGACCGAGACACGCCTGCATTCATCACCCACAGGTATAAAAAAAGGTGGTTTAATAATAGTGGAAATGCAGTGCTCAAACGATAATAGTCATGGCCAAGGCCACGGGCGTTGTTAAAGGGGGGCACAAGGGGGACAAGCCCCTGCCGAATAATCTGCTCAAAAGGGACATTCTTAGCACCTTTTAAAAAACAGTGAACCATTTTATTCATTAAAAAATACACATTTGGAGCAAAGCATTCATAAAATAAGTAACTTTATTATTATTATTATTATTATTATTATTATTATTATTATTATTTTATAATATTCGTGTTATTCATGGATACAGTCTGATTTTCATAGGAAGCCCGTTATTTGAAACCTGGGAATTCATGTTGACACATTGGCATGGGGGTGAGGGGAATTACTATTGTAGGGCCTATGTACATTCTTAACCGGTTTAATTTATGCTATAATGAGAAATTTAATTATTGGACACGTTTGATACTTTATAGATAGAATTTTTAATTATTAAAATAAGAAATATTTCTAGAATGCCAAACTTTAGTGACTTTCAATTAAAGTTGATGGTCGAATGGGAGATTCCTATTTTAAAAAAATAATGGTTTCTATAGATGGATGGATAGGTAGACAAATAAATAAACACTTGAAAGTAATCAAATATCATTATTATTAGCACCGTGTCTTACTACCCGTTCGGGTTATACGCACTTACGCTAATGTGTAATGGTATGGTGATTGTGAGATGAAATGAAGGACCTACAGTTTAACGTGGAATCCGAACCATGGTGGAGGCCTGGCATTCCCCACATTCACAAGATGTCTTGTCAGAGGTGAAGGAAGGGTTTGGAAATTAGATAAATCTGTGCCGGGACCAAGGATTGAACCCCAGACGCCAGCATAGAAGTCCTACACCTTACCCCTAGACCACCAGGTCACCTGTAGTAATCAAATAAATTAGAGAGAGGGAGTCTAAGGTAAGTGAGAGGGCATGGCCGCGTGCGCGATAAGAAAAAACTCTCACTGAACAATAGAATTGGGAGCGATCAAAGATTTAAAAATATATATAAGCCTGTGTTTATGTTCTTTATCGCGCCCCTTCAAGGGTGCCGCCTCGGTAATCGAGAAATTGTCGCGCAGACGTTCAGCTATAACGCACTATTTAATCATTTCTAAGAAAGTCGAAAGATTCCAACAGGACTCTTTTTTTATATTAACAACCACACATTTTGAGTTTTATCAAAATAAATAAACGTGTGACCCTAACTCAGACGGTAGCGAGTCTACCTACCCGGATTCAATTCCCAGCATGACCAAAAATTTATAATTGATTATTATTATTATTATTATTATTATTATTATTATTATTATTATTATTATTAGCACCGCGTCTTACTACCCGCTCAGGTTATACGCACTTTACGCTAATGTGTAATGGTAGGGTGATTGTGATATGAAATGAAGGACCTACAGTTTAACGTGGAATCCGAACCACGGTGGCGACCTGTTATAATTGATGAAAATATGGCTTTATCCCTTCACATTGGTAAATTGATAGCCGGGGACCTGTTGCCGCGCCTGTCCTAGTCTTCTTCTAAGAGCCGTTTCACACTAGGCAATTATAGCCCGGCAACAACAGTTGGCCAACTATCGATCTGTCAAATTAGCAGGAAATCACCGGTAGCTTACTGAAATCAGTACCAACCTAACCAGAATACACGACGAATGGCAATAGCAAAGACCTGTGATAAATCCCATATTGTCGGTCATTGTTCCACTTCAGATATCGATGTTTAATTTAGACGAACTCATCTCAAACCAATTGCTCAAGATTTGACAGTGCAGATGAAAACCAACAGACAATATATATTCAGATAACAAAATAGAAAAAGTTAGCCTTTGGTACTACTAACAAAATTCTTCTGGTGGAGTGTTAGTTGGCACCCCTTCAGAGTTGCTCCGTGTGAATGAAACAATATAAACATGTGATTATCCAAGCAGTCGCCGGGTGTGCAACTACGCCCCAAATCGCCAATAGTGGATCATTTCTGATAGAATGTTGGCGGGCCGGGCGACTCAATCGCTACGTGTTAATCAACAGAACGATCGTCAGCCAGCGATAGTTGCCGGCGAAACGGTGCTAACAAACACAGTAGTTTTTTTTATAGGCTTACAACATAAAATAGAAAGATATTTGAAAACTAGCAGCGAGCGATCTTTCTTTATTCTTTACATTAAGATAAAATGTTTCATGGTTTTCTTTTCCTTCTTTATTATTGTTATAAGAAAGGGTTGTTGTAGGTGAGGAAGTATAAGCTTTGACAGAATAGAGGAAGTAGTTCCAGAAAACGACACAAATCATTGTATTTTCTAAGCCGTGTGACAGCGATTGATACTTCCTCGTCGAAGATAAGGTGATAAAAATTCCTTGGATAAGACGAGGGGGAAGAGGCAGGATCCATTCTATTTTTTTTTCTTTCGATTGTATTGTATCTCAATTTACAACGCGTCCGGTCTATAGGGCATACATTAATGGGGTAGATATGAGGAAGGTATATTTAGGGGAAGTGTACTTGCATTCGCGTTTAGGTCAAGTTGGAAACCATTTAGGAGAAAAATCTCAGTATACCCAGCTATGTTTCAAACCCAGATCTACCAGACCAGACTAGATGAGTTTGACGTTTAGTCCGCATGCCTCATCCATGCGGGTAGGGGGGAAGACTCCAATAAATTATAGCTATACAAATTTAAGAAATTGAAAATTATGTATAAGTATGGCCAAATCTTACACATTTTTTTTTTACGCCGGTGGGCACCTCTACGCAAATGTGGGCTCACTTCATCTATATCCAACCTTCCTAATTCCTAACCCACTATCGTAATTAGTACTTAAGAGTATAACCCAAACGGGTAGTAAGACGCGGTGCTAAGTATTATCGTGCCTAACGATGTCTACCTCATTGGAATTTACAGCTTTGAGAAATTATATAGACCTACATGTATTATTTAATTTATTTAATTTAAATCATAAATAACTTGAAAACAAAGGAACTCGTTATTTTATTTAAACACATGTTTTATAATTTTCAAAACAATTTTGTTAGTGAAAATGCTTAACATTATTGCAAATTTCTTTAATAACTCACTTACCTGCCTCGGTGGCGTAGTTAGCTAACGCGCTAGTCGTGTTGAGCTAGACTGCTGAGGACGGGGAGATCGAGGTTCGAATCTCGGTCGGGTGAACTTAGGGTGGTTTTTCCTAAATGGTTTTTCACTCTCCCTCCAGGTAAATGCGGGTCCACTTCCTCTAATACAACCTTCCCAATTCCTAATCCATTAGCGTAATTAGTACTTAAAGCGTATAACCCGAACGGGTAGTAAGACGCGGTGCTAAATAATAATAATAATAATAATAATAATAATAATAATAATAGCTCACTTAATAGAAGAGAGATGGAATCGCACGTTTTCTTTTGCATTCAATATTTTGTGTTAGTTGAAGTGTTTAAAAAAAATAAAATCCAGCCTCACTAAGATTCTGAAGTATCAAAGAGCCCTTGAAGGGATCTCTTGGGGAGTCTCAGGGCTCTGAGAAACATACTTTGAGAAACCCTACCTTAGAGCATTCGACCACCTAAGAGGTTAGTACAAACTGTAATTAAATGTATTCTCACGATATATCGCAGGTGTCCAATTTTTTGCCATCCCTAACACTGGACAATTCTGAGATAACGAACTATCCGTAAATTCGAATATCCAGATTTTAGCTGTTCCTATCAAATTCGGCTGGACGAGTTTCTGGTGCATGTGGAAACAGCTTTTCTTCAAATGTCTGAATGGAGCGGTGGATGTAAAGCACATGTAACGTTTGACAGGTATTTGGCGAAATGTCGAGTATGACCTGAAATATCCGGTGGAGGGGACGGGAAAGAGCGAGTCTTGACAGTTACAAGACAAAGAGAGAGAGAGAGAGAGAGAGAGAGAGTAGAAAGAACGTGAGATGAAGCGTGCGAGCGAACTGGCAAAACATATTCTGCGAGAATGCCAAGGAACAGAAATATGGCCGAGTGCGCGATGGAATGGCAGATTTCTTGGCCCGTGGGGCAGCTGTTCCAGATCTAAAATTAGTTATCTCTCGTGAATAATATGTCGCTGGACCGTGTGGAGACACACGACAGTCTCTACCAGAAGTTGAAACCCTCGAAAAGGTCGAGTGGAAAATTAAAATAGGATATTTAAACCAATATAGGCTAATTGAGAGCTCACAATATATTGAATGTAATGTTGTGATCTCTTTATACAATGAATGTAGTATTGTGATCTCCCTATGCAATTAATATAATGTTGTGATCTCACTGTACAATGAATATAATGTTGGACCCTCACTATAAAATGAACGTAATGTTGTGATCTGACTGTACAATGAATGTAATATTGTGATCTCTCTATGCAATTAATATAATATTTGGACCTCATTATACAATTAATTTAATGTTGTAATCTCACTGTACAGTGAATTTAATGTATTGATCTAACTATACAATGAATTAAATGTTGTGATCTCACTGTAAAATGAATGTAATCTTGTGATCTAACTGTACAATGAATGTAGTCTTGTGATCTAACTATACAACGAATATATTGTTGTGATCTCACTGTAGAATGAATGTAATGTATTGATCTAACTATACAAATTAATTAAATGTTGTGATCTCACTGTAAAATGAATGTAATCTTGTGATCTAACTGTACAATGAATGTAGTCTTGTGATCTAATTATACAACGAATATATTGTTGTGATCTCACTGTAGAATGAATGTAATGTATTTATCTCACTGTAAAATTAATGTAATGGTGTTACCCCACTCAATGTCCAAAAGGAGATTGTCGCCTAGCGGCTTGGAATAAACCATTCCAGTACAGTCAAATTGATAACAATTGATAAATGAGGCCGGTTTGAACCGATCTAGAGTGACCATATCCGATTCAATGGGCGGTACCTGATTTAACTTCACGCGTTTCATTTAGTTTCAACATGTCTGTTGGTCCGAACCAGTTGGCGATAAGCCCAAGACTTGAACAGTAAAAGTTTTCCAAACATTCAACAGATATGTATTTATTTTCCAAAGTAAAAAAAATATATATGTATAGTTCAAACGAAGTTTCTCGGTTCGATAGAGAAATACACTCATCGATGAGCAGGTGGACTACGTGTCAGGCTCGTCTGGTCTTGATTACCCTTGACGGGAAGTTGAGGGGTTTGAATCTCGTCTGGGCATTCCAAGTTTTTTCATGAAAGGTTTTCCACTCTTCATACATGCAATTGCAGCTACTTTTTTATTAAATGTTATCGTACTTTATCTCTACTGCTTTAGTAATTATTTCTATGTCCGGACGTGTAATAAAAAACCCAGATATACAGTCAACTTGATATCTGCGATTGTAGCCTACATTTTCATAGTTACTATTAATACCTATAAAACTAACAATATAGTAAAATGTAATCAACGTTGACTGCAAAAGAACATATTTATATTTTCTAAAGGTTCCTTCTAACCCAAATACTTCTATACAGCTATATAGTCCAATTTTGAAAGGAAAAGCCCTTTAGATTTTTTTTTGTGCGCATTGATTACATTCTATTATATTATGTTTGTTTGTTTATAGCTATTGATAATATCTATCAAACGTGACAGCTTCAGATCACAGGATTTTACGTATGAATATACGAAAGTATATTTAAAAAATGTTCTTCTTTTCCTATGAAAATTGATCTGTACAGTACCTACAACGTCAAGCAATCTATGTTGGGAATTGGTGAGAAAGTGTCACAAAGGAATGCAGAAACATTCACACTTCTAAGAATGCGATAAAAAAAAAAGTCCCTCCCCTCACCCTGTCCATGTGAATGAATGTCAACCAACTCCAATCCACTTCGGTGGTCACGTGGTATAACGTGGGTTTGAAGAGGACGTGGAAAGAGGCCAGTGTTTTTGCAGTTTTTTATATCAAAGCTTTTTTTCAGCCCAAAATAAGTAAAATATTACTCTAGTAGAAACATATAATTTAATTTTCTCCACATGGTGATATAAACAGTTGTTGAATTTCTGTCACGAGCATAGCAGAATTAGATGTGAAACCTTTTAAATTAAGAGAAAAGGTTGTCATTAAATTCCAGGATACGGTACCCTTGACGGATATTCAGGAACTGTTGATATCACCATGTGAAGAAAATTAAACTCTTACGCTTGTACTGGAGCAATATTGGATTTCTTTTGACCATAAAAATATTTTGATACAAAAACTGCAAAAGACATTTACCATAACTTGCATTTCCATCCAGCCAATCCCTTGGCGTCACTCTCACCATACAAGATGGGATTGTTGATTATGGGGAGAACGGAGTTCGAATCACGGTTGGATGTACTTAGTGGTTTTTCCTAAATATTTTTCCACTCCTCCTACATGCGAATGAAGATACACTTCCTCTAAATTTAACCTTCCTCTTCTCTATAACACATTTGCATAATTAGCAAAGATGCACATAACCCGAATGGGAAAAAGGATGAGGTGACAAAAAACAAAACTAATTAAGGCTTTTGGCCCTGTCGAGTGCAAGTTTAAAACCTATTTTGTGGGATGGTGAACGAGAGGGTGAAATGCATGGCGTTGGCGTGGCTTCACATCCGACCTAACTATCCTTCCACGTCAACAAGAACAGATGGATCACGGAAACAGTAGATGGCAGGACAGATCTTGAAGAAAAACCATAAGTTTGGAAATATCAGTTTTCTCGAGAACGAGTGTAATTTCTATAGTAATATTTTCAACACTTCTTTTAAGATAATGTATCAATGTTTATTAGGTGTTACATTTTCTTATTTTTTGTTGTGTAGCGACAGTTTTCTAATGAAAAATGTCAAAACTATTGATATTTGATTACTGTTAAAATTATAGAAGACATGTTTATATTAAAAGCATAACTTAATCAACGTGCTTCTATTCTTGAACAAACCGTTCCCGCAATGAAAATTGCAAAACAATAAACATTCTTGAAGATAACAGTTTGTTCTCATGGCTCTGCATTTCCACGCCGAATGAAAGGGGCCAATCGCCTTAATTCGGAAAGGGTACGTAACCGCATTCACGTGGAGGGAGATAAGGAAAATTATTTTAAGCAAAAATAAATCACAGTAAACTCGGCCGGGATTCGAACCCAAAACCTCCCCGTTGGGAGAGTAACAAAATCACCAAAAAGGACCAAATGTTATTAATATGATTAATTTACATAAAAATGTGATCTCTTTGTTGTTTATGACGTGGTAAACAATTTTTCAGTGGCACCAAGCCTTAAATGGAATTTTTAAACTCATTTTAAATATTTTCACTTAAACTTAAATTGTGTGATTTTAAAGATTCCAGGATTCTAATTTGGATTCGAGATTCAAAAGAAAAATTAAGATTTGGATTCGAGATTCGCATTCAAGAAATATAGGATGCGGCCCATTAAATAAAACCTAGTAACCTAGATATTCAGGCTTTACCAATAAACTATTTAAACCTCAATAGATCTGATAATATTTGTACATAGCAATGGAAATATGGGAGTTAGTCCTAAGCAATGTTTATTTTACAATAAAAGTTTGCTAAAGCCTTGTATACATACTCCTTAAGCTCCGTATTGTTATAGGCCTTAAGTTCGCATGATTTTTAATTTTGTGCGCTCCCTCAGTGCCTTTAATCACGTGATATCGTTTAAACCAATGGGAAAGTAACACAACTATATATATATAAATCATAGACCACCTAACACTTTTTAATGTTAACATTTTTAGTTTTAATTTTTGGGAATTTCTATTAAATATGGATTAGTAAAAATACGATAATCTTAATAAATGGTGACCGTTTCATTTATCATCACTTGTTTGTCCACCTGTCATTGTTCATGTGTAGCCATCCGTAACAGATGAATTCATCTTCTATAAAGTGGTACAGACTTACGGATCTAGACTCTGTGGACAGAATAATTTGTCAATGCAGTACCTCTCTCGGAAGGAATTCTCTTCTAGCCTGGAATAAATTTGCCCTCTCTATTTATTTAATACTCCTTTTGATATTCCCGACTATGATACGATTAAAAACAAACTCCAAATATCTTAGCTTCAGGGGATAGATACTCTTTGGCATGTGGGGAAGAGAGGAGAGGGATAAGCCCTTCAATTTTATTTTTTTCTAATCCTCACCCCCGTTATACAAATAATGTTTCCCCACCATTGCACTAAAGCGTTGAAAACAATTCAAAACTCGCTAAAACAACCTGATAAGAGTTAATATAACCAGTAGCTCGGTACAGGCTAATTATATGTTTATGTGATCCGACAGTACAGGCGGCCTGGCCTATGTCTGGTGAGAGAGAAGAGAACCATCGGACCACGAACATCATGCGGCAATTGAGAGAACTAACCTCAAAGCCTGACTGATTCTCGCGCGCTGCTTGAGACACACACAATTGCTTACAAGTTCCATTTCCATAGTAATATGATCTGTGATATCAACAGACAGGGCTGCCACTGTTTTGTTACTATAAAATTCCCTGCCTTTTCCAAAAGAAATTCTAATTTTTCGAAACAACTTAGATTAAAGAACAGAGGAATAAAATTTCATAGTTCATAAAATTGACAAACTGTGAAGTCATATTAGGCCTACTGGTGTTTTAACAAAACAAGATGATTTTGAGGTCACGTTACTCGACGCGTTATTTCAGAAAGTGGGTTAGGGGAATAATAAACCATGTGTTCGAATCAGCGCGCCTAGTTTTCCAGTTAGTTTTATTCTATATTTATTTATTTAAAGCTTGTCATAAACGTAGGGAGAATTTAATTCAGGGTTGAGGGGTGTTAAAAATCGTAGGTTCATGACATGATGTTGATACTATAAAATCCCAAGAAATAAGAGTAAGGTTATTTTATACAATAGTAGGGGATCTTTGTGTTCGAAGTCTCGCGGGAGGGGACGGGGCAAGTAAATACAAATATTCAGGGAAATTTTACCCTCGTCTTCCCCAATTAATGTTATAAAATTGGATGCTCCTAGAAGCTATTTGTAATATTCCTCATCTGGAGAATGTTTGAAAATTATACTCTTTTAACAGACAGAATAATAATGACCCCCTCCCCCACCACCTCAGATTTTTTTTAAAAGTTTGGATACTCCTAGAGATTATTTGGAGCAATTCTCCTTCAGCAAAGTTTGGATGCTTCTAAAAGCTATTTTAAGAAGTGCTCAGCAGATTTTTTTAAATTAGATATTCTAAGATCCATTTGAAGTGGTTCTCACCCAGAAATTTTTTGAAATCTCGAATGCCCTAAAAGCTATTTAGAGGGTTTTTCGTAAATTAGATACCTTCAAATCTATTTAAAGTGGCCTTCAGCTACAACATTTTTAAAATTTGAAGACCTTAGAAGCTATTTAAAGTGATATTTCCCCAACACATTTTTGAAAAATGAATGCTTTTAGAAGCTAATTGGATTGGTCTTCCCTTTGATTAAAAAAATATTATACGCATAAAGAAACTATTAGTATAGTAATATATGTTGTGATCTCTTTATACAATGAATGTAGTATTGTGATCTCCCTATGCAATTAATATAATGTTGTGATCTCACTGTACAATGAATATAATGTTGGAACCTCACTATAAAATGAACGTAATGTTGTGATCTGACTGTACAATGAATGTAATATTGTGGTGGTGGATATGGAGTTTACAGGAGCATATAGACGATGTTTTAAGGACTATAAGGATATGGAGCTTACAGGAGCATGTAGACGAGGTTTTAAGGACTATAAGGATATGGAGTTTACAGGAGCATGTAGATGAGGTTTTAAGGACAATAAGGATATGGAGCTTACAGGAGCATGTAGACGAGGTTTTAAGGACAATACGGATATGGAGCTTACAGGAGCATGTAGACGAGGTTTTAAGGACTATAAGGATATGGAGTTTACAGGAGCATGTAGACGAGGTTTTAAAGACTATAAGGATATAGTACGGAGCATGTAGATGAGGTTATAAGGTCTACAAAAAAACAGAGCTTACAGTAGCGTGTATACGAGACTTTAAGGACTATAAGGATATAGTACAGAGCGTGTAAACGAGGCTTTAAGGAATATAAGGATATGGAGCTTACAGTAGCGTGTAGACGAGGCTTTAAGGAATATAAGGATATGGAGTTTACAGGAGCATGTAGACGAGGTTTTAAGGACTATAAGGATATGGAGCTTACGGTAGCGTGTAGACGAGGATTTAAGGAATATAAGGATATGGAGTCTACAGGAGCATGTAGACGAGGTTTTAAGGACTATAAGGATATGGAGCTTACGGTAGCGTGTAGACGAGGATTTAAGGACTATAAGGATATTACGGAGCATGTATGTAATGTTGTGGCGAGCATGTCTGTCCCGTAGCTTGGCTGGACATCGGTAAGACTCCAGGTTGTGCAACCACACCGCAGGAAGCTAGGTAAAGCAGTCACAGTCGCTCGAGCAGACGAAAGTTATAAATAGCATGGTTTATAAGTGGATCAAGTTGGCAGGCCACCATTGCGAGAATATTTCGCTCTTTTTAAAAAAAGGAAACATGATTTATATTAATAAATAGGGAACCCTTATTTTCCTGCTACATTAAGTTGAAAGCGTTTAAAAGCAAAAAGTAATATTAAATTACTTATATTAATTATTACGATTTAATAATTATAAACAAATATCAACTATTATTTATTGGTATCAATACATTGATGTTAAGCATCGCATTATGTGCACGAGTGCAAAAGACTAGGCCCCGTTCGAACACGTGTTCTAATCAACCTAAGAATATGCCAGCCCGTTCGAAAACGTTCTTGGATAAACCTAAGAATACTCCAACCCGTTCTAAAACGTGCTTAGATCAACCGGAGAACCCTCCAACATGTTCTAAAACGTTCTCGAATCAAAGGGAAAATACTCCGAAACGTTCTAAAATGTGCTCAAATCAACCGGAGAATACTCCAACCCGTTAGAGTACCGTGCTTATATCAACCGGAAAATAATTCAACCCGTTCGAAAACGTGCTTAGATCAACCGGAGAATACTCCAACACGTTCTAAAACGTACTCGAATCAAAAGTAAAATACTCCAAAAAAGTTCTAAAATGTGCTCAAATCAACCGGAGAATACTCCAACCCGTTAGAGAACCGTGCTTATATCAACCGGAAAATAATTCAACCCGTTCGAAAACGTGCTTGAATTAAGCGTAAAATACTCCAACCCGTTCGAAAACCTGCTTGGATCAACCGGAGAACACTTCAACACGTTCTAAAACGTACTCGAATCAAAAGTAAAATACTCCAAAAAAGTTCTAAAATGTGTCTCAAATCAACCGGAGAATACTCCAACCCGTTAGAGAACCGTGCTTATATCAACCGGAAAATAATTCAACCCGTTCGAAAACGTGCTTAGATCAACCGGAGAATACTGTATTCCATTCGAAAACGTGCTCATTTCAACCAAATACTCCAACCCGTTCGAAAATGTAGTCAAATCAATCGGAAAATACTCTAACTCATTTGAAATTATGCTCAAATAAACCGTTTATTGATCCAACCACTCTAAAAAGTCCTCAAATCAACCGGAGAATACTCCAACCCATTCTAAAATATACTCAAATCAGCCAACCGTTATAAAACGTGCTCAAATCAACTCCAATCTGTTCTAAAACCTTTTCGAATTAACTGGAGAATATTCCAACCCGTTCGAAAACGTGCCCAAATCAACCGGAGAATACTCTCAACATATTCGAAAGCGTGCTTTGGACTTTTACTCCTTCGCAAGAGGTGAAGTAATGGGAGTATTTGGAGATAAACAAATAAAATGGCGCCAAGTGGACCTTAAAAGTTTGTTATGGCATACGGTCAAACCAAGTATTTTGATAATATAAATTGTTAAATATTAATAAATAATAAAACAAAGTTATCCATCGGGTGATGACCTCTGTCAGTCTCTTGGAATCTTGGTTCTAAAATATCTAAGAATAAACCCCACATGAACTTTCAGAGCGTATTGATTAAGTTTACGATCACACTATAAATTTTTTGTTCCATTTAAAAATAATATATTCTTTATTATTATTATTATTAGCACCGCGTCTTACTACCCGTTTGGGTTATACGCACTTACGCTAATGTGTAATGGTAGGGTGATTGTGAGATGAAATGGAGGACCTACAGTTTAACGTGGAATCCGAACCACGTTGGAGGCCTGGCATTCCCCACATTCACAAAATAATATATTCATTACCACAAAACTAGCATCGGTGGACTCTCAAGACTAATGCCAGGCTAATCTAGTATGGTTTGCCGGAGGAAGAGAGTTCGAATCCCGGTCGGACTTAAGCTTACTGGGTGTTTCTCCCCCCATAAATGGGTCATATATATACATATATATTTTTATTTTTGTAAGTAATGTTTGATCTCGTTTTGATTCTTACTACGGATTACACCAAATATTTTGTGTTAACACTTAATTTTAACTCTCTTGACATTTATTGTCATAATAATATATGTGCCTACACTACATAGGTTTTATTATTTAGTGGTACAATTCATTTAATTAGGTAGATAACCTGCTTTTGTGGCCGCATGGTTTAAGGCATCACTCTCGTGATAGACTAGACTCCCTATAACAAGGTGGTCAGGGCTGGAATCCTGGTCTGGTGTTCTGAGGGGGAGGGGGGGGTTATTCCTAAATGGTTTTTCACGCTCCCTCCGAGCAAATATGAATACACTTTCTCTAAATTCAACCTTCATCATCACTAATATATTAGCGTAATTAGTACATATGTGTATAGCCTGAATGGGTAGAGGTGCTAAATTAAAAGAAAGGTAGATATGCTAGTGCTGTTAAGGACAAAATATCAAGGGGAAATAAAAAAGTAATATAAATTATATATATATATACATATATATATATAATTTATATTACGAACATCATGCGGCAATTGAGAGAACTAACCTCAAAGCCTGACTGATTCTCGCGCACTGCTTGAGACACACACAATTGCTATATTCTATAAATAATTTAATAACTGAATTTTTTGTGTAGCTACGTAATTTTAAGCCAATATTGTATTAAATAGGCCTATCAAACAAAATCCCAATCATTGAGCAAAAAAGTAAATTAACTTAAGTAGGCCTATTTTTTTTTTTAAACACACACTCTTTACTTTTTAACAGACCAAAATAATTATACAAAAAACCATAGACTTAGTAAGAGTAATTTACTCTCAATTACCTAAGCTAGATTTTCTCGGTAAAGTGGATTGACATTAATAGTTTTAGATCAAAAACTTTGTTTCCTTAAAACACCGGGTTTTATATTTGTACGTGTTAGCAAGAGTTATCTGCTATATAACAACTTAAACATTTTGGCTTGGAACGATCAAGGAAGTTATGCCAGAAAATGCATCCAAATTAGCGTGAAGGAAGGTGGTAGAAAACTATAAAGTATTAATTACAATTGTAAAACCACCCCCAATGCATTTGGATGAGATTCGAGCCCCAGCCTTACGAATATGAGAGTACTGAGTAGCACATCATCGTGAGTTGGACACACTATCGTTGAGCTATCTCGGCTTGTCTATTTAATATTGTTTTATAGGCTAATAAAACTTTCAGAATCTTCCTCCCCTCAATAAGCCCTTTCCGCCTCCCAATCCCCTCACACATACATAAAAGGGCCTGCAAACAGAAACACCTTTAAAATAAATACCTTGAGCACACTGGCGAATTACTAAAAGGCTGCGCTAGTAATAGCAATTGATAGAATATAAAATATATAATAGGAAATAATGTATTTATGAAATACTACTGTACTTTATGTATAATATTTCTTTGTAATGTATACTAGCATAGATATAGTTTAAAATGTGATTAAAAAAAGCACGTGTCTAGTAATTGTATTATAATATAACAATTATGTGCGGATTGCTAGAGTGCATTTTTAAATGTTGGGTCGACATCAAATTAAAATGCAGAGATAAATTAATGTTTGGATTAGCTATTATGTTAACATTTTATCTCATTTATCTAATCTAGCATCCTCAAATGAATACGCATTGCCAGATTTTCATCGCCCGCAAAACAATCTGATGGAAACTTCAAAACAGCGCTCATGCTTCATCAGTGGTCGCTAGAATTCACTAGTCATTATACAGTCAGACAGCCCCGGTTCCATGATTGCATATGGGTTACATATATTCATAAAGTTCTCTGGCCCCGTGATTCTGTCAACATGCCAACAGCGAGCTAGGGTAGCTCAGACAACGAGGACAAACAACTAGGTTAGAGCTGGATAACACTAGTAATCAATGCTACCATTATGTATATCCTTTCAATCCTTTGCGAAAGTGAAACAAAATGTTTATTTGTATACTTTGATCTATATTTCTGATACGGAGACATCTACAGATTTATTCAAGGGTTAAATAATTTAAGTAAATAATTATGTTGATCGGAGGGGATGCAATTCTCTTTTTGATCCATGTAATTGTATTGTTGCTATGATTACAATGCTAAGACTTGACAATAATTCTTTTACCTTTTTTAAATCATATAGTTCAGTCAAAAAAATCCTTTAATAAGTAATTTTTTTGCTTTTGCTTTTGCTTTTTTAAAAGTGATTTTTAATTAGTTTATAGCGGTTTCAAAACTTGCATCCTATTCCGCGCTCATGCGCCATCTTTTTATGTTCGTCTGACGTCAATGGGCAGTTGAGAAATAGACCGCCTTATTCTCTATCTTTAAAATATTGTTAATTTATTTCTACTTAATTTACATTATTATTTCTTGTTTATATTATTAGTATTATAATGTATTATTATTATTAGCACAGCGTCTTACTACCCGTTCGGGTTATACGCACTTACGCTAATGTGTAATGGTAGGCTGATCGTGAGATGAAATGGAGGACCTACAATTTAACGTGGAATCCGAACCACGGTGGAGGCATGGCATTCTACACATTCACAAGGTGTGATTATGTATTGTTGTTAATTGTGAATATTTGATCGTTTGATATATTCTATAAATCATTTAATAACTGGACTTTTCGTTGTAGGCTAGTACAACTTTCAGAATCCTCCTCTCCTCAATAACCCCTTTCCGCCTCCCAATCCCCTCACACATACAAAAAAGGGCCTGCAAACAGAAACACCTTTAAAATAAATACCTTGAGCACACTGGCTTAAGATGGGATGGAACAGAACGTGACGAAAAGCCGTTCTTGCAGTTGCAATCTTTTTTTTTTTTTGGCCGAAATAAATAAAATATTGCTCCATTACAAATATAGAATTTAATTCTATTCACATAATGTCCCCAAAATTTCTTGAATATCTGTCAAGTATGTTCTGAAATTTAATGACATGTTTTTCTCTTCGTTTAAAAAGTTTGTTAGATAATACCGCTATGCTCATTAAAGATATTCAGGAACTGATGATGTCAACACGTGAAAATAATTATATTATATTATATATTATTAGCACCGCGTCTTACTACCTGTTCGGGTTATACGCTTTAAGTACTAATTACTCTAATGGATTAGGAATTGGGAAGGTCGAATTAGAGGAAGTGAACCCGCATTTGCGTGGAGGGAGAGTGGAAAAACATTTAGGTAACCACCCCCAGTTCACCCGACCGAGATTCGAACCTCGATCTCCCCGTCTTCAGCAGTCGAGCTCAACACGACAAGCGCGTTAGCCAATTACGCCACCGAGGCGGTTATGAAAATAATTAAACTCTTTGTTTGTACTGGAGCACTATTTTATTTATTTTGACAAAAAATATTTTTTTTTGCTATAAAAACTACACTCACGTCCTTCCATCTCACCTTAATCTAATTGGGTAGTGAAGAGTAAGGAAGATAGGAGGAAATCAACCCGCATTTGCGTGGAGAAAGTATGGGAAAACCATAGTCACTTGGGGAAAATCACCCTCAGTTAACTAATTTTGCGTTTGAAAATGACAGTTAAATTTATTGAGATCTGAAAATAATTCCTAATTGATATATACATAGTGAAAGGAAGAATGGTGTGCTCATAGTTATGTTTTTGTGACCGTCTATATCTGACGTCATCTAGTAAAAAAAAAAAAAGAAATAGGCTTGGTCGTAATTATTGTTTTTGTGAAGTGGCTATGTGATTACTCAGACCATTCAAATCATTAACAATGTGGGTATGACAAAAACAAAATGCAATTTCGCATTTTTAATTGGTTTGTTTTATTCAACCTTAAATACGTGTTAATTACCCTAATATAAACTAAGTATAGAGGGCTTAGCTAAGGTTTTAACATATTTATTATTATTTTTGTACAGACAAATTATAGTTAATAGCTTTAATAGATAAAAAGTTCGATTGCGCATTAGAGTTTCTGATTCAACAAAGACATATTTTGGTGTGTTTGTGAATTCTAATGCTCTACACGTCACTTTAAAACAAAATTTAAACATATTCCAATACAAAAAAAACCATTTAAAAACACTAATAATGGACAACACATAAAAAAGGCATAAGTGTTCAAAGTTCTATAAAGCAGGGATGGTTCAGAGCCATTTATAATTAAAGGATGAACTTAACAAACAGGCCCCAGACCAGTGATTTAACACTTTTGTGAATGTACGAATGTTAAAATGAATTGATTATAAGAAAGAGGTGACCTGGTGGTCTAGGGGTAAAGTGTCAGACTTCTGTGCTGGGGCCCGGGGTTCAATCCTTGGTCCCGGCGCAGATCTATCCAATTACCAAACCCTTCCTTCACCTCTGACAAGACTTATATTAATCACAACTTGTGAACGTGTGGAATACTAGGCCTCCACCGTGGTTCGGATCCCACGTTAAGCTGTAGGTCCTCCATTTCATCTCACAATCACCCTACCATTACACATTAGCGTGAGTGCGTATAACCCGAACGGGAATTAAGACGCGGTGCTAATAATAATAATATAAGATAGAATGTTAATACTTAGTTAACATTTCTATTTTATATTATTCTATTATATTTATATTTCCTCTTATGTTCATAATATTTTCCAAGATTCGGATTCGGACTTGAGATTCGGTATTTGAAGTTAAATTGGAGAGTTGAATTCTACATTTGGATTCGTAAAATGGTGAATTTGACCCAACTATATTATATAGATTATAAACAACTGCATTATTTTTACTATTATTGCCCTTAAAATTGATCTGACTAGTTAACGTCATATTCCGGCTGCCTACGAAGATATCCGAAGATTTACGGTTGTATGACCTTACGGTATACCATAGGGTTCTTTTGGCCATCATCAGATGAAGCAGCTCTTGAAGAAATCATTCGTCTCCAAAGTGTTTTTATACTTACAAATACGTTAATAGATTTGAACAGCTTGGTTTAATTTGCAAGCCAGACTAAAGGCAAGTAATTTGGATTAGTGTAGCTAAACGCATTATGATACTTGTTAGCGTCAAGCGTATATGAAACCTACCCGGCCCCAAATGGGTAGCTCCAAAGGATGTAATTCTATTTCTATATTTGGTCAAGACATATTGATTAATTCGTTCAAAAGTTTTGAGGTAGTAAAACACAGACAAACACATACAAAAAGAAAAATTCTAAAATTTGATTTCAAACCAAGTAAAATATTTAAATTTGGAAGCCACTAAAAGAATATCATTGATCATAGATTTAACCAATTAATAATCAAATAGCTTATTATTGTCAGTGGCGCAGGAACGTTTTTATTTGGGGGTGGATATAATCATGTGTTGTTATAGGGGATAACATTTTTTGGGATTTAAAAAAAATACAAGTAACATGTAACATGCCAAACATTAGAATAAGTAAACACAAAACAAATTAAGGAAAAATATATCTGATGAAGCTCAACTAAAAATTATTAAACAATAAAAATTAAAGTAGTTTCCTAAACACCTTTGCCCTATATTCCGCTACTAGCTATAAAAGTGGAGCGAAAATCGTTTTTTATTCGTACAAGCAATGAAAACCTTCTTTCTGGAGTAGCTGATGCAGCTGGTATCACTATCAGATTTTTAGAAATCTCTTCAGTGTGTGCTCCAAGCACATTTTAGCTGTATTATGTTAACTTAGTGTGAACTTAGTAACTTGCCTCAACAAGATCTTTACATTATCCAGAAGTCTTATTATATATTATTTGGGGGTGGCGGGTAGATGTAAAACTTTTTACTCCCTCAATTTTTGGAGTGGTAAAATTTACCCCCTTAACTCCCTCTTCCTGCGCCACTGATTATTATGTTAAAATCAGAAAGAACAATTCGAAAAAGTGTGCAAGTGGAAGGATAGAGGAAGCTGTATGAATTTCACCAAACTGACCCAGTCACGGGCTGGAAACAGTTGAGGATATTGTACAATTCAAATATCGTAACTACACTTTCTTAGAGACGTATTATTCCAATGACAACTATATTATGGTGTTCACTAAACTCAGTAAACTGGGACCCACTTCAATGGTTGAACGATCTAAGGTGTTACTCTCGTGTTAGACTAGCCTGTTAATGACGGGGAGATCAATATTCGAATCCCATTCGGGTCTACTGAGGGTAGTTTGCTCTATAAGGTTTTCCACGCTCCTTTCACGCAAATGCGGGTATATACCTCCTCCTCATCCCTTCCTTCCTATCCCTGCCCCATTAGAGTGGTTACCATAATATGAGTATAGCCTGAGCAGGTAATAATAATAATAATAATAATAATATTTAGCACCGCGTCTTACTACCCGTTCGGGTTTTACGCTTTAAGTACTAATTACGCTAATTGATTAGGAATTGGGAAGGTTGAATTAGAGGAAGTGAACCCGCATTTGCGTGGAGGGATAGTGGAAAACCATTAAAGAAAAACCACCACCACCCCCCACCACCACCCGACCGAGATTCGAACCTTGATCTCCCCGTCCTCAGCAGTCGAGCTCAACACGACTAGCGCGTTAGCCAACTACACCAGAGAGGCGGGTAGCAGGTAGTAAGACGTGGTGATAATAACAAAAGAAGTTGAATTGCTTGGACTCAAAGGGATAAGAGGATCCTTAAACTATTTCTCCCGGCGGGAGATTACATATATTTAAGAAGAGTTTTTTTTGTCGGCGCTTGACACAAAAGAATATCTATATGTGTGTGGTTTTAATTCAATAACAAGAATAGTAAGGGACAGTCCGAAATAAAACAATATTTTTAAACATACTGTGAAAATTATTTACAAAAAAACATAAAAAATACCTTAGATTTCTAAGGGAGAAAAATAAAATGAACTACAATATAGTGTCATTTTGGTTTCGCCGTAGTCCCGGGATAATATATTTTAATAATTGTATTTATTATGGGTGACCTGGTGGTCTAGGGGTAAGGTGTCGGACTTCTATGCTGGCGGCCGGGGTTCAATCCTCGGTCCCGGCACAGATTTATCTGATTACCAAACCCTTCCTTCACCTCT
>CABFVZ010000016.1:847407-866648 GCA_902151445.1 Timema monikensis | reverse complement strand
GGGTGACCTGGTGGTCTAGGGGTAAGGTGTCAGACTTCTGTGCTGGCGGCCGGGGTTCAATCCTCGGTCCCGGCACAGATTTATCTGATTACCAAACCCTTCCTTCACCTCTGACAAGACATCTTGTGAATGTGGGAAATGCCAGGCCTTCACCGTGGTTCGGATTCCACGTTAAACTGTAGGTACTTCATTTTCATCTCACAATCACCCTACCATTACATATTAGCGTAAGTGCGTATAACCCGAATGGGTAGAAAGACGCGGTGCTAATAATAATAATAATAATAATAATAATAATATAATAATATTAATTAGCCAGAGCGTACAGTTGGCAACATTGAGCATGTATAAACATACTCTACTAACATTGCTCTCCTCTCCTTCTGCTGACGCATACGCACTTGTACATTGAAAGTAGTTATCAATGGCACAATCATATTGCGCAGGTTAAGTGGAATCATGCGCGTCATAAATTGGTCACGGGCCGAATTGAGTCCCAAATGAGTATGTTACTCGTCCATTCAAAATCTACCGCACGATAATAAAAAAAATACTACTTGAGTTATTTTAACACAAGTAAATAAACGAAAAATGATTTTCTTCTGTGAGGCAGAAAACGCCGTGGGTTGGGGAAAGAGAGAGAAATGAATCGTTCATACAAAGATAGCACATTCAACACATTCACCCTTGACCCTACAGGTTAGAGCCACAAGTGGTGCCTGAAGAAACTAAACAAACAGATGGAACGCACGTGTTTAAATCCCAGCTGGGAACACTTGACGTGTTTTATCACTTTTTGTTTTGGATGCTATTATCATAAAGATTAATAATATAGTCCAGATTAATAAACCTTACTTTACTCAACTCACCAAATTAATTAATTAATGAAAATATATAGCAACTAATTTATTTGTAAAGTTAATTTATTGCAAGTTTCTGTGTCATATAAATATACAATAGTGAAAACTGAATAACGTATATTTAGAATAACATACTTGTTACCTGTATCGGTGAGCACGCGGAATAAACGTCAAGCTCATTGGGTCCAGTTTCACGGTGACGGGGAGGCTTGGGCTCGAATCCCAGCTGGGTGTTCTGAGGATGGTTTTACTAAATGGTTTTCCACTCTCCTTCGCAAATTCGGGTAAGTTTCCACTTAATTCCAACTTCTTCATTCCTACCACTATAGTGCAATTAAATGTGGCTATCCCGAACGAGTAGTAAGATGAGATTGAAATATATTTTTTTTATTTACTTTAATCAGGGATCCTCAACCTATCTAGACTCGTGGCACCCTTGTGAAAGGGATTAGAATCTCGTGGCATCCTTGTAAGAATTTTCGTAGGCGCTTTGTTTTTCACATTTTTTTATTTTCTATCAAAAGTCGAATATATCAGAGTAACATACTAAATAATTAAAAGTGTTTTAATTATGTATCTATTTAAAATTAAAATAAACATGTATACTTACTCCCTTAATGAGTTAATCGAAAGGTAACAAAAACACTGAATGAAATACATAAATTCAATTACAGAGTAAAGTAGATTTGGAAATCAATAAACTTGCACACTAACCAACCAAGATGTGAGATCACTAAATATGAATAATATGTAATCATCAGAAGGAAAACCATTATTATTGTCTCACATCGTGTGTCGTGGCTCGTGCAATTCAGAGAAACACTAGAAGACGAAACTCTCTTCTGTTTCTTTATAATTATTACCACACCGGTTGCTCTAAATGGACTAAAGGTGTTCACTTTGTCAACACAATTTAATTAAGTGACTGCTTTATCATATATTTCTTGCTGGCACTCATTGCGGATACTGCAATTTAAAAATCTCAAGATACTTTATCGCCAGTGACGAAGAAGTCGAGGTTTGAATCCGGGCAGTAGCAATGTGTGACCATTTTAAAAGTGTTACCTATGCTTTTATAGGTGTAATCAGCACTATACTGTAAGGTCATTTCAATGTAATAAAAGTTTATATCTTAAAATTTCTTTTATTTCAAAATATTCTTTATTTCAATTGATTTCAGAATAGATGGTCCTCCTTTTTCATTATTGAATCTGGTAACCCAAACTTAAGTGTTTGGCTGGTGTGCAAGAATGGAGCTGAGTGGGCCGTTAGTGTGAGTGGAAACGTAAGGGCGTTGTCTTGCTTGCTAAACACGGTGATTTGTCCAAGAAGTGAGGTCATCACATGAGTGGAGCAGAAGTGCAGTCCTGAGTACACTACTGCGACACTACTGGCCTACTCACGTGATTTTTTTTCAATACTAAAATCATCCCATTCATACTATTGTGACACTTTTAAAGATAATTCAATTTGTTTGCAGGTTAGCATGTTATTTACTTTAAGCTATAAGTTACACTTTATGTAAACAATATTTTGGCCGAACTATGTATGGTGATTTTCATATTTAAATAATGGTATAATATTTTATGTATTTTAGGTCAATACTTTTTTATACGTGACTATAGTTTAACATATAACTACGTACTTGTATTTGTTAGGCTAGATTAGTGAAGGATAATATAGGTAGGCTAAAAATAGTTCTGAATATTAACAAATGCCCCTAATGTGAGAGGAGCTATCAGTTAAATTTAGAGGGAACGTGCCAGCATTTTCCTGAAGAAAAGATAGAAAACCATACCCTAGCGACACCACCCCCAGTGCACGCTGCCGGAATTCGAACTGACAAGTACAGCTGAAATTAGTACGAAATAGCAGAGTTGGCTTTACGGTTAGTTAAGAATAGTTAAATTTATATCGGTTAAGGCAATAGTGATTTAACTAGTTTTGGAAATTTTAATTTCCCGTTTTCTAGTCCTTCATTTTTACATATAAGAATGTTTTTTTCGTTACAGTTTAGGGTGGTCCTTACACTAGCCACCCCAATTTCAATACTCCACCACACCGATAAGTAGTTTATTCTTATAGTTTTGGAAGTTAAAAAAACTCATTCTACTATCCGCCACTTATAAAGATAAAATACATAGTACTAAGTTTGTTATTTAGATAGTTCCCTCTACATTCCTTGAAAAATTAATTTTCTATATTCCCTAACAGGTTTTTTATACTTCTTCTGGAATTCCATTTTGAAGTTTAAAATATTTAGACCTTTGTCATTTCATTTTGTTAGCTGGAAGAGTTCTTTTACCAGCTTGCCAGATTTAAATGTTTTACAACACCTAAAAGGGATTTTTATATGCCCTTTCTCCACAATCCTTTCCCCTTATATTCTGAACCCCATTCAAAATTTTGAGATTCTTCTGGTTATTTTAAGTGGCCCCTTTGCCTTCCTTCCAAATTTTAAGTTTTTTTTACCACATTGAAAATAAATGGTTTCTATTGATTTTGGAAATTTTAAGACATTTCTACTCTTCTTCCCATTCGTCCAACTATCACTTAAGAAATTTCAAATTTTTAGATTTTTTTTTGGTCACCTTGTTATCTGTCAAGTTTAAATTTTGTACAATACTTAAAAGTTTTTTATAAACCCCACCCCGTATATTTCCTGGAGATCCATTTTAAATTGTCAGACTTTTATATAGTTATTCCAAGTGGTAACTTTACTTACCTTCCTGCCGAATTTAAGTTTTATATAGTTATTCCAAGTGGTATCTTTACTTACCTTCCTGCCGAATTTAAGTTTTATATAGTTATTCCAAGTGGTATCTTTACTTACCTTCCTGCCGAATTTAAGTTTTATATAGTTATTCCAAGTGGTATCTTTACTTACCTTCCTGCCGAATTTAAGTTTTATACTACTTTGATAAGTACATGTAGTTAATAAATGTTTGACAATCCCCCACCCCTTTTCTCCCAAAATTTTGAAATTCCTATGAGAAATTTTAAATTCTAAGATTAATTTACTTATCTGAAGTTTTTCTCTACCTATTTAACAAATTAAGCCTATAATATTATACCTCATTACAAAAGTATTTTCTAAAGATAGCTTCTACTCTTCTATTTCCCAGAATTCCATTACAAAATTTAAAATGTTCAGACTTTTATGTTCATTTGGATTGGTGCCAATATCTATCTACTTGAAGAATTTCAGTTCTCTAACCCACAGAGAAGTAGGTTAAGGTATTAATTTCGGAAGTTTACATTCTAATCATCTCGCCAGTTCTCTAACTTCCACTTAAAATTTCAAATTTTAAGATTTAATTTGATATCTTAAGGATTCCTTATATCGGCTTGCCAAATTTAGATTTTTATCCCACCAAAAAGTTTTTTTTCTAATACCCTCCCTTCCCGTATTTATCGAGGTACTATATACATGTTTTAATGTTTAGACTTTTATGTATGATTAGCGTTTTCCCTTTATTTTCCTTTATAATTTTCTAACACACTAGGATGTAGTTTATTCTATTAGTTTAGGAAATTTGAAACCTCCCGTTCGTACACCCATTTTTCTCACTAAAATTTAGAAATTTCAATTTTTAAGACTTATTTGGTTATCTCGAGTTGTTCTACTTGACATCGAAATTTTAATTTTCTACCACACTGCAAAGTTTTGTTTCTGTTTATAACCCTTACCTATTTCCTGGAGCTCCACTTAAAAAATTTAAGTTTTAATAATTTTATAACTATTTGTAGTGGTACCTTTAGATGCCTACTAAATCTAAATTTTATACCACATTGATAAATAATTATTTCTATTTGTTTTGGTAATTTTGAAGCCCCCCCCCCTCCTCCGACCCCCTTCACAGTCTTTTCTCCAGCTCACTTTTATAAGTTAAGGATTTAAAGATTTATTTGGTTATTTGGAGTTGTCTCTCTACCTGTTTGTCAAATATTAATTTTATGTCCCATCTTTAAGAAAAATTTCTAATTATATTCCTCCTCCCATTTCCTAAAATCCTGAAAGCTCCCATTTTTAGATTATTCTGGATAAATGAGGCAACCCCTCTACCAACCCACGAGATTTCAACCCGCTTATATATTCGTATAAGTGCCATTTTCTGAACACACACACACACACACTTACTTTCTTCTTTTTCTGAACACACACACACACACTTACTTTCTTCTTTATATAACTTTATTTGTAAATATTAGTCGAGTATAAGAACCCATTCAGGTTATACGCATACATTAATTTTACTAATGGAATGGGGATAAGGAAGGTAGGATCTTAGAAGAAATGTATACGCATTCACGTGGAGGAAAAGTGGAAAACCCTTTAGGAAAACCACTGGACACCGATGCAGGTTTTGGGACTGTTCTTAAAAAGAACATACATACATTATACGATAGATTTGCCCTTATGCCAGGCCGCCACCATGGTTCGGATTCCACGTTCAACTGTAGGTCATTTCATCTCACAATCACCCTACCATTACACATTAGCGTAAGTGCGTATAACCCGAACGGGTAGTAAGACGTGGTGCTAATAATAATAATAATTTACCCTTATTATATAATATACACATATTAAACTCAATAAATATATATGTATTTAACAAACAATTAACTCATAGCACACCGACTGAAAACAATTAACACCTAGAAGTTAGGTGGACACGTGGACTGAATGTAAATATAATCTATTATCATATACCTATGATGGGTGGTCGGGGTGTGAATCCCGGCTGTGTGTACCAAGTGTTTTTACTCTCCCTCTACACTAATCCGGATACATTCCCTCTAAATGACTCCTCCTCATTCCTATCCCATTAGTGTAGTTAATTATAGATAGCCCAGCCATGTTCAGAGTAAATACACAATAATACAAAGAAAGCCAATGAACAACAGATCCAATTTTACACTAAACACCCATACAATAAAAATAGACAAATTTTTAACTGAATTAAAGTCACCCTTCTTATTTTACATATGATTATACGTACATACTTTAAAGCAGATTATAGTTAATTTATCAGAATTTGTGCAAATGTGAACACAATTCCTCTATAATATACCTTCATAATTCCTTTCTTATTTGTGTAAATATGTGACTTATCCGGACGGATTTTAGAAAGATAAACACGCAATTATTAAATATTATAAAGCGTATAACCCGAACGGGTAGTAAGACGCTGTGCTAAATATTATTATTATTAAATATTATATACACTATTTATGCACAACATCGCACTACTCGGCCGGTCTTTTCTCCCTTTAATGGTGTTGGAAGGAAAATATTATATTAAATATACCCTCAGTTACGTGGAGGAAGAGTAAAATAGCCCTTGCGGGGGGGGGGGGGNGGGGGGGGCTGCGGTGGACACTACGTACGGCTAGGATTCGAATACCGATTGATAACCTTGTCAGCAAAGCGAATTGGATGAATTTGGCGAGAAAAATTTCAAAAATGTCTTATGCGAAGTGATGTTTAAAAACTAAACACCATGAGATGAGCGTCAAGCTATTTTTAAAAATACCACCTCCTAAAGGCAAAAATCAAAAAATGGTTTATAGCTAATCAACCATTAATTTGAAATACATCTAAAACCTTAGCACAGTAATATAAAAAGTAAATAAATAAAAACAAACTGCAATATAATTTTTTTATTTTACAGTATATGTAGCAGTAAATATTAAATGGTTTAGAAAGTATCCAGGCGATAGTATTAAAATATTTACACGTTCATCTATAGCACGTTATTAAGTCAATGATAAGAAATTAAACACTTGCAGTTAATAGGTTTCGAAAATTTAATATATTTAATTTAATCTGTTAAAACAGCTTTTAAAGGATATATATATGTGTGTGTGTGTGTGTGTGTTTGAAATCTAAACGCAATTAGAATCACTGTTGTTGAGAAAAAAGGTTGTCTTTTTACTCAAAAAAGTTCCTGTGCCTGATTTCCCGCCCGTAAGGCAGCCGTCTCGGTCAGCGAGAAAGTATCATTCGCTGTCAGCCCACACGGCTTAAAATACAAATATATATATATCATTTTCTGGGTCTAATTCTCTATTCTATTTAAGCTTATATTCCCTTTCACCCATCACCTGCAATCACCCTTTGTCATGTCAATAATAGGTATTAGGAATAAGAAAACTACGAAATTTATTATCTCAAGGTAAAGAGGAAAAAAATTCTCAAAGATCCTCAAATTTTCTGTTGTTGGCCTATCAAAAAATTACTGTATTTGTTAGAGCAAGGTTAAATGTAGAGCATTTCTTTTTATCATGCATAGTCTCATAGCTCCGAAAATATGCTTAAAAAGTCGTTTAAAATAAACTAATGTTACTCACACGTTTGTTCTTATTAATAAAACTAAAACTATAGGGTTGTTAAGGAAAAAAGAGCCCTGTTAGAATTGTTTGACTTAATTTTGGCGTGAAACATATTTTGAAATGACGCATCGTAGTATTAAATATCGCGTTAGAGCTGAACATCTGCGCGGCAATTTCTCGCTTACCAAGGCGGGTTCGGGAATAAGTCTTGCCATGAATCAGAAAAAAAAACCACTATATTAATGATTTATTAATGTGCGCTTTGTGAATAATTTCACGAGACAACACATTAATGTGTAAGTAAATAACTAGGATGATCTAGAAAAAAAAACTATCCCGGGGATAAAAAGGGCGCTCATTATTGAACTGTTGAAATATGTAGAAGTGGCGTCGCTTGTCCGGAGGGTTTTTTGATAAATAAAATCTTCTTAAAATATACCATGTATATATATAACCCAAAAATACTATTCTTGTGATAAAAAAAACACTCCACGACATCAATCTGGAGACAAGCCATACCGAACGAGAGGCCGCCATCTGTGGACGATAATAGTGCCAACATTTGTGGTTATGTAGTGTCATGTGGTCAGCACAACGAGGCCTTCGGAAATTAATTTCAGTTTTATAGACTGGAGCTGCAATTTTTTTCACTCAAGTGTCTCCTAAAAATTTGGTCCTCACAAGGTTGAGTTGACCCCGTTCCAGAACCACTGCTTTAAAGAAAAATCTGGAAGCACCGGGGATCGAACCAGGTACCTCTGGATCTGTAGCCAGTAATTCTGACCATAAAACCACATAGGCTTGTAATAAAAACACAATAAATTGCAACAGTTGGACAATCTATAAAAGCTTGGAATTTCTGAACGAATTACTTTTGTTCTTCAATGTTGGCAATACAGCATCAGATGATGGCCTAATTTTTTTTTATTCCAAAAGTCATTTGATTGCTGGAAGAATGATAGAAATATAAAACGATCTTGGTGTTAGCGTTTCTACAAAGCCAAAACTATAATTTGACAAGTTTTTAAAACTGCAAATATTGAGTTTTTTTTAACATAGTCAAAATAATCTAAGCCTTATTTTTAGAGAGGAGTGGGGGGTGGGATTTAAACTAGGCCTACTCCTAAAATGTCTTAGCGATGCCTCCAGTCTGTGGAGAAGGCAAATTTGATCAGACAGAGAAAACAAAACTACAGTTCAATTTTCAAAGGAGGGGCAGCTTGAAAAGTTACTAGATCTACTTTCACGTACAGCAACATTTTCTTTCTTTATTTATTTTAAATATTATTATACATACATACGTCAAGTCATGAGGTCTTCAGTTGTCACTTTTGATAGATATTATTAATACCCATAAAATAATAAAAAGATATCAATGTTGACCACAAAAATATATTATGTTTGTATTTTATATAACTATTACTTTTATTAGAACCGAGTCTTACTACCCGTTAGGGTCATACGCACTTACGCTATTGTGTAATGGTAGGGTGATTGTGAGATGAAATGGAATGACCTACAGTTTAATGTGGGATCCGAACCACGGTGGAGGCCTGGCATTCCCCACATTCACAAGTTGTGATTAATACACTCTTGTTGTATTTTATAAAAATCCCTTTCGTCTATGAAAATGTCAATGTATCGCAATTTCCAACACCATTTCATTTCGTCAACCAGAGCAGTAGAACTATAATAAGTTATAGCACTGAAGATGTGTCGAATTGTTTAGTATACGTCATATTAGTACCAGGTCTGCGACATGATTTTCAAAAGGCGTAACTTCCATTCACCCATAAGATTCTAAATCGGAAAAAGTACAGAAATACTATCTATACCCACCAATAAATGTCTAGGTGCACCATTGCTAATCCAAATACATTTCGGTTGAACCATCAATTAATGTGAAATAGGTCAAGTAAAGAAAACTCGACCTTTATAAACCTATGTTTTTACTCTGATAAAAACTTAGCAAAGACAAAGGGTTCGTGAGATTGGCAAGACTGGTCTGTCCACAGGAAGAATAGTCGGGAGTAATGCGCATCCTATCTGCGCACAGGAAACACATCACATCATTATGATCCTGCTGACATGTTGGTTCACATTATTTCAGCTGACTGGGTTTGTTTACATTCACCGAATAACTTCGCCAAGAGCTGGTGCATGAGAAAACATTGCGTACTATATAATTGGAGGTTTTGATTTGCACCTTTCTCTCGACACTACGTTTGATGAGATGAATATTTTAAGGGGGTGTTTGACCCTGAAACAAATCAATACAGACCTATTTACAGTTGTTACGCCTAGTTTTTAAACTCAAAGTGGCGAGTCACTGTCGGATGAGTTGTTGTTACACATTCTTCAGTGGTATTCAATCTTTTTTGTTCACGTACCCCCCTGATATAAATTCTCTTCAACTTGTATCCGGGTGACCTGGTGGTCTAGGGGTAAGGTGTCAGACTTCTGTGCTGGCGGCCGGGGTTCAATCCTCGGTCCCGGCACAGATTTATCTGATTTCCAAACCCTTCCTACACCTCTGACAAGACATCTTGTGAATGTGTGGAATGCCAGGCCACCACCGTGGTTCGGATTCCACGTTAAACTGTAGGTCCTTCATTTCATCCCACAATCACCCTACCATTACACATTAGCGTCCGAACGGGTAGTAAGACGCGGTGCTAATAATAATAATAATAATAATAATAATAACTTGTATCCCCAAAACTCTTGGTGCTTAATGCAAATTATATATTTTTCATAATATACATCTAAAAAAATGCATTCAAAATAATAGATTGTATCAAATAATAAGTTTCAAATTAGAAACATATATATTTATTAAAACATTTAAGTGTCCCCTAAGATGTATTCGCGTACACCTGGGGGTACAAGGTTGAACATCACTGCTCTATATAGTAAAATTTCCATAGGAAGAACCTTTTTTACGATCTATCTCTGTGGTCTAGTGGTCAAAGATCCTGGCTACAGAGTCAGAGATCCCGGGTTCGATTACCAGTGCTTTCAGATTTTTCTGTGAAGCAGTGGGTCTGAAATGGGGTCATCTCAACCTCGTGATGACAAATGAGGAGTTACTTGAATAAATAAGTAGCATCTCCGGTCTAGTAGTGTGAGATTAATGGCCGGAGAGCTCGTGCTGACCACAGGACACCCTCTATCCACAAATGTTGGCACTCTCTTCGCCAAAATAAGGTTGCTGCTCGGTCTGTATAGCTCGATCATGGGCTGATTCCATGGAAAACCTTTTCTGACAGCTAGCAAAGCTACAGGATCTTTTTCACGTATTCATACGTCAAGTCATGATATCTGTAACTGTCACTTTTGATAGATTTTATCAATACCTATATAATAAGAACAATAATATAGTAAAATGTTATCATTGTTGACCGTAAAAAAGTTTGCATTTTCTCAAATTATCTCCCTTCCAAAATCATCCTTAATTTCCCATTTGAATGTGGGGAATGCCAGGCCGCCACCGTGGTTCGGATTCCACGTTAAACTGTAGATCCTCCATTTCATCTCACAATCACCCTACCATTACACATTAGCGTAAGTGTGTATAAACCGAACGGGTAGTAAGACACGGTGCTAAAAATAAATAAATAAATAAATAATTTCCCATTTCTTGTGAATATGTGGAATGCCAGGCCTCCACCGTGGTTCGGATTCCACGTTAATCTGTAGGTCCTCCAGTTCATCTCACAATCACCCTAACATTACACATTATCATAAGGGAGTATAACCCGAACGGGTAGTAAGACGCGGTGCTAATAATAATAATAATAATAATAATAATAATAATAATAATAATAATAATTTCCCATTTTAGTCAAAATTCAAAATTCAAGAACTTCTTTAATTAGCATAAATAAAATAATAAAATCAAACAATATACAGTATACAAACTAACAATAGATTGAATGAAGTGCTTGGCAAGGGCTGAGAGTGCAAATTTGTAAATATTTTTTTTTAAATACCGTTAACATAACGATAAATTGCATTTTATACGTGACACCGAAAACATTATAATTAAATAGGGGTGTGTTCTCAGATTTTTTTCAAGTCTGTACATAAGTACGTCTCTGCATATTAATGGGGTGAACAACGTATTATCTAAATTTACGTTTCTTCTTCATATATATATATATATATATATATATACTACTATGGCTAGTAATACATCCGAACGGGTAGTAAGACACGTCGACCAATAATATTGCAAGGCATAATGAATGACGCACGCCTATTCCAAATGAATCTTTGGGGAATATCTGTGTGGGACTCACTCTGGTAATATTATGATAGTGTATCTGAGGTTGTTCACAAGTACGCATTCTTCTTATAGATTACGTGGTTTGAATCCCGTTAGGAAAATGCTAAGTACGTGAGATTGCTTATCAGCATGTGTGTGAATGTCAAATGTTGTGGGGTGTGACGTAGTAAGTTAGCAGCCTCTGACGACTCATACATCCCATTCAACCAGTCGGTTATTTTCCATTCGATGGTTCAGTGCACTGAGGTTTAATATTCAGTAAGTCGGGTTGAAACTGTCTTTTCTGTGTTGAACTATTTTCAAAGTAGTAGTATTGTGGTTGGAAGAAATGTTTAGAAAATACACACATGGTTTATCGTGCAAAACATTGATCATATTCTACTATTTTATTAAATAGTGTTATTTTTATAGGTATTGAAACTTTCTATCAAAAGTGATATCTACATAACAAAATTAATGGTGACCTGGTGGTCTAGGGGTAAGGTGTCAGTCAGACTTCTGTGCTGGCGGCCGGGGTTCAATCCTCGGTCCCGGCACAAATTTATCTGATTTCCAAACCCTTCCTTCACCTCTAACAAGACATCTTGTGAATGTGGGGAATGCCAGGCCTCCACCGTGGTTCGGATTCCACGTTAAACTGTAGGTCCTTCATTTCATTTCACAATCACCCTACCATTACACATTAGCGTAAGTGCGTATAACCCGAACGGGTAGTAAGACGCGGTGCTAATAATAATAATAACAAAATTAATGATTTGTCGTGTACATATTAATTGGAAATTGTAATTACCTAAAGATTATAAAAAAATACCTATAAAATAACCTAAAAATTCTTAAGAACATCTTCAAATTTACCACAAAAAAAAAGATCTAAATATTTAAACAAAAACTCGTAATGAATGCACCTGACCAGTGGCGTACCATCTAGTGACGCAGTTGGTGTGACCGTACCATGGCCCAGAGTTTTGAGGAAGCCCATAGAATAGATGAAAAGAAAAATATATTTTTTAGTCTTTTTATAAATGTATTACCCACCTCGGTGGCCTAGTTAGCTAACGCGCTAGTCGAGTTGAGCTAGACTGCCGAGGACGGGGAGATAAAGGTTCGAATTTCGGTCAGGTGAACTGGGGTGGTTTTTCCTAAATGGTTTTCCATTCTTCCTCTACGCAAATGTTGGTCCACTTCCTCTACATTCAACCTTCCCAATACCTAATCCAGTTAGCGTAATTAGTACTTGAGCGTATAACCCAAACGGGTAGTAAGATGCAATGCTAAATAAATAAAAAATAAATATTATATAAAATGTATTAGTGACACGTAATATTTTAAAATATTTTTATTCACATAAAAAGCTATTTATATTTTCGTTTATGAGTAAGCAAAACAAATTTTCATATTCACATAATTTCGTATTTCGCGTTTAGTAGTCAGGGTGGTAAGATTAAGCTTCGTTCATTTCTCTAAGAACTTGGATTATCCTCCCCGCCTCAAAATAATACCGGATTCGTCGGGTACCAAGATAAATAACGCTGTTTTCTGTAATACGTATTTGGTACTGTTATTCATGCTATATTAATAGATATTAAAACCCATATTACTGCAAAAAATGTATAAAATATACGAATATAATTTTTAAACTATGTTGTCAAATATTCGAAAACTTACTTTTTATTTTTACTAAATCCACTTTTATAAACATTATTTTCTTTGAGGGCCTATTAACAAACGTTGAATCAGGGCCCCTGTTTTTATGTTACACCACTGCACACGATTAAATCAAACACTCTAAATGGTAGAAAATATATACAGTGTGCAATAAAAAGCCTCTAATAGTTTTAAACTCTTGCATTATGATAAATATAAATTTGATTTACAAATATCAGCTTCCTAAAAATAAAAATCCTTTCCCGACACAACCCTTTCCAGCCTAGATGCAGTATCTCACCAGGAATCTGTAATGTACAACCAGACAAACAAAGTGGACACAAAGTTCATTGTTTACCTTATCTTCACATTCCTGCAACTGTGTGAGTATTTATGCATTTATAAAAGACTAGCCCCCTTCCCCGTAAAAAAAATATTGTAAAGAATCCCGTAAAACAAAGCTTCAAATCATTCATCATGTCAATATAAAAACAAAACTTTTTTTTTACTTATTTTTTTAAAAATACAGTCCTACCATCACTGTATATCCCCCTCCCTCTTTTTATTCTCCCTCCTATTTTCATCTCATTCCTCTTTCCTCACCCCTAACGGGGGGGACTTTCCCTTCTTCAACAACTTTTTTTTTCCAACGACTATATAATATACTATCGACATTTTTATCAGGAATAAATTAATTTTCAAAATAAAATATAGCTTATGTTACTCGCTGATAATGTAGCTTTATATTGGTGAAAGAATTTTTAAAATTGGTCCAGTAGTTTTTGAGTTTATCCGTTACAAACAAAAAAAAACCAAAAAAACAAATCTTTCCTCTTTATAATATTAGTATAGCTATACCGGTATTTAAAAAAAATACCTATGTCATATAAACTACTAAAACTGATTAAAAATTCCTATAATTGACCCAAAAAAGGTCGCAATCCAAGAAAATATGACTTAAAAATCCAAAATGACCAAAAATTATCTATAAAATATGCATTTCCATAACCAGGGGATCATGATCAAAGTTTACGTACACATAAGCATTGCGATGGGGGAAAAAATGACGCCATCAAAATTCGGGCTTTATACAGTTGGATTCGAATGATGATGATGATGATGATGATAATAATAATAATAATAACCTTATTACATACACACACACACACACACACAGATGGCAGATAAGGTTCTTTCTATCAAAATCCTAATGTCAGCCCTCAAGACAGGCGTGTCAAACTAGTTTGAACATAAGTACCACATTGAACATTGAAAATAATGAGGCTGCATTTCAGAAAGTTCAATAGTGTCACCATCTTAAATGAAAAATTCTCAATTTTAAAATCCTTACTATAGCAAAAATAGAATTAAGATTAAATCAAACGTTAAAACTTACGAGGCTATGATATTTACCAAAAATCTTAAACTTTTATATTTCCATTAAGTTTGTGAGTGGCTTTAGATTTCTTGTTGAAGTTACGTACAAAATAGATGACACGTGCGTATCGGTAAATTTGATCGCTCGTGTTTTTGTCCCTTTTCATGAGGGTAAACACACTTATGTTATGGCACGCAAATTTAATCATTTTTGGGGATCGAATTTTGGTGAATAGTGAGTAAAATTTGGTATACTAACCTCACTTGCTAGATCTCACCTAATAATGACCAATTTTCAAATTTCATAATCTCAAATATTGTATTCCTACAACGTTTATAAAAATACGATTTGGGCAACATTGCATGTTGGTTCATCAAAAGGATTGCGGGCCACATACGGCCCGCGGGCCGCAAGTTTGATTTGCCTGTTCTAAGCGGATCCTCCGATAGCTCAGAAAGTGACTATCTATTTAAATTTATCCAGGCGTCGAGCCATATGCTATGCAGCTGTCACTTTTGACATATTGTTATCATTTGTGACTGATATAACTGCGGAAGATAAAGTTCATCAATATTAGCCAAACTCATATTTATTTGAGTGCGTTCATAAAATGTGCTTTCTCTGCTAATTCAAGTATAGTTGGTATTTTTATACTGATACCCCAATCCTCAACTTTGGCTCTAGTTTTTTCAGCGCTATTATGTTTAAGTTAAAACTAAGAGTCGGAGTTTCAAATCTTGACTGGAAACATTGAGGGTCCAATTCCCTTGTTATATTTTACATTTTTTTTTTTTCAGCTGAATGCTTGTCAATCTCCTTTAAACTTAGCTGTCTCGTCATGCGTAGCTGGATGCGGAATAAACGTAGGGCTCGTCTAGTCTGATTTACCGGGTCGAGGTTCGAACTCTGGGCCGGGTGTACTGAAGATGGGTTTACCCAAAATGGTTTCCCACTCTCCCTCCATGCATAAGTTATGAGCTATCTCTACATTCCAACTTCTTAAACCTCACGCAATTAGTGGGATTAAAAGCGTTTAGCCGGACGGATCATAAGACATGGAGCAAAAATAATTATTATTTATGTTTGTAAAATCTGGTTATAGAATTAAGATTTCCTATATAGACAGATTTATTCATACAGCACATTTTCCATTGGAAGTGTCTTATCTGACAGTTACAAAATAATAATAATAATAATAATAATTAGCACCGTGTCTTACTACCCGTTCGGGTTATACGCTTTTAAGTACTAATTACGCTAATGTATTAGGAATCGGGAAGGTTGAATTAAAGGAAGTGAACCCGCATTTGCGCGGAGGGAGAGTGGAAAACCATTTAGGGAAAAACCACCCCCAGTTCACCCGACTGAGATTCGAACCTCGATATCCTCGTCTTCAGCAGTCGAGCTCAACACGACTAGCGCGTTAGCCAACTACGCCACCGAGGCGGGTGACAAATACAAAAGTTACTAGATCTACTCTCACGTATTCATACGTCAAGTCATATGATCTGCAGATGTCACTTTTGATAGATTTTATCAATTCCTATAAAATAGTAAATTGTTTTCATTGTTGACAGCTAAAAAGATAATTCCTCAAAGTTCCTTTTTACAAAGATATTACCATCGTAGACCTAAGCTATACTTTGGCTTCCCTCATTCATTGGAAAACAAGATCAATGAGTTCTAAATCAACCTCTCAGCATGATTTGAAATAATTTAAATTGATTGTTCTACGCTTAACAATCTCCTTGTGAGCCATGGCAACATACACCATACGGCGAGCATGCGCAGTGTAACTTTGAACGGGTCAACAGAGACTTCGGGCGAGTTGAAAGCTATTTGAAACAACACAAGATGATCAGTTGGTTTGTGTTGATTTGTTTAGCGAGGGATAGAAGCTGATTGAAGAACAGCCATTTTTACTATAGTCTTAAAATATCTGTTAAGGCGAGGATGCAGGAAATAACAGAAAAAGGCCAGTGTATTGCTGTTTTTATAGCAAACATTTTTGGCCAAAATAAATCAAATATTGCTTCTACAGACACACACAAAAAAAGGGTTTAGTTTTCTTCACATTGTGACCTAAACATCTCTTGAATATCTGTCATGACCATAGCGGCAATATATAATAAACTTTTGTTTTCATGAAATCCCAGGACAGCCTTGGCAGATTTTCAACATCATGTGAACAAAATTAAACTCTTATGTGTTTGTATAGAAGCGATATTTGATTTATTTTGACAAAAAAAAAAAGTTTTGATATACAGACTGTAAAAACACTTGACCTTTTATCGCATTCCCTGCATCCCCACCTTAATCCACTCGCAAAACTAAAATATATAATATTGACAATCAAGTGTGTAGCCTGTATTTTGTGTTGAAAAGCATCATGGGTCAAGATACACATTCCTGCGATCGTAAGAATTTCTAGATTCTGTTATCAACTTTGCGACGAGCGTGTGAATGAAACTATGGTTCAGGATTGCTTGCTAGTAAGACATTTTATTCCGTTTTGAACAAGCACAACGATTCGACCCCAGACAGAAGAGAAAGAACCCAATCTCAAAGTGATAAGTTTGTTTACAGCCTCGCCGGGAATTAGATATCGAGGCATATTTCGGTGTAAAGTATATGACGTTGGCTCGAAAGGAGCTGGTGTTCGCTCCCTGACCGGGTTGGATTTTCACCGTGTTGTTTTGTTTATTATTACGTGCCTTTTTGCCCATTTGGACTGTAATCTGTTTCTAAACCTCTTTCTAGAGACGAATGCTGATGCGTTTATTTTAAATTATCTTCATCTCATTCCCATATTTTCCCATAGGTTGGATTTAAATCACTGATAGCACTAGCACTAATAACAAATATTGTATTTTAATATCTTAACATCTTTTATGATAAAATTCACCCTACATTTCATAAAATTACCTTACTTCAGTGACGTAACTATGAGGGACTATGAGAAGGGGTTAAACCCATCCACCCCCAGACGCTAGGAAGTTTTTCTTTTAATGCGCTTCGCCATTCTAAACTGATAGATGAACCCCGGACCCTTAACACAGAAGTCTGACCGCTTACCCCTGGAGCGCCAGGTCACCTTCATCTAAAGTTACTATTGAAAATTTAAAACGTGCGTATAACATACATTTATTTATCTACATGGCCGGCTGTGTCGAAGAGTTCTAGCTTTTTAAACAATAAACACTCGCCTGGACTAATTTTTGTTCTCACAGTTGAATAAAAGTATGAGCCAACAGATGGCAAATAAAAGAACCTAGTTAAAACTAGTCCTAAAAGAAAAAAGGAAATCCAGTCTCTCTCCAAGTATCCTTACTAAGGGTTCGGCCAGACTGCCAAGCGTGCAAGCGAGCGCGCAAGCGACTGGGTAGCCAAACTGGCGAGCGAGCGAGTGAGCGAGCGCGTAATTAGCAGACCCTAGTTCATTAGAGAAGATGTCTCTGTCAAAGACACTTGGTACATCTCTGCTCCTCGAAAATTCTTACAGAAAATATTGTGTATTTATAAAAAAGAAAAAAGTAGGAGTGCATCCAATTAATAAATTGAGAAATGTGTATGGTACTGTACTGAAGTGTTTTAAAATCAGATTAGCCGCACCAGTGGCGGAATGGTGCGTTGCACTCGATAGCTTTTGACTAGGAGGCAAAGGTTCGAATCTTGGCTCAATGAACTGAAGGTGATTTTTAAAACTTATTTATTGTTGTGGTTTTTCCATACTCTCTCCAAACTAATGGTGATTCTTTTTTGTAAAGGCCTACATTGATTATAATATTGAAGTATTTTAACATATCGGGTTTACATATATACATTATATTATTTATGGTCTTACCAATTAAATTAGGCCATTAATAGAAAGTGTGTTAAACCTATCACTGATAGAAAAAAGTCAAATATCATGTCAAAATAAGAAGTTTCCCCAGCACTCAATGAACCAACATACAATAATATTGCCTAGCGCCTGTAAACTAGACTGTACCGGGTCGAGCGCGCGCGCTTGAAAAATAGAACCAGTTCTAACTTTCATGCGCGCGCGCTCAGTCGCTCGCTCGCTCCAGTGTGGCCACCCCCCATTACAACAAATGTGTTCTATTTTATATTTTAGTCGCTCGCGCGCTCAGTCTGGCCGTACCCTAATATGAAAGGATTTGGTGTGTTAACGTCCACAAATAACCCCATTGGGGTTAACCTGCACGCACTTTTTGTTGGGGCGATTAAAAATTATATCGGTCTAGGTCTATACCGATATAACTGTTTCGATTTATACATGCAGGAACGTTTTGCGAGACCGCATCGGTGTCCCCATGGTCTACGGCGCTACTCTCGCAGTAGACTATACTGCTGATGACGGAGATATCGTGGTTCGATCCAGGTCAGATATACTGAGAGTCGATTTTCTAAACGGTTTCACACTATTTCTCCTCTAAATGCCACTTTCCTCATCCCTAATCCACAAACGTAATTAGTAGATCAGCGTTTAATCCGACCGGGTAGTAAGACCCGGTGCTAAAAAAAAAGGGTTCCAAATCTACTAAAACATCAAGTCATTTGATCTGCAGCTGTAAATTTTGATAAATATTATCAAAAGCTGTAAAATAACACTAAAAATATAGTTAATTAATTAATGTTAACAAAAAAAAAATTTTCAATTTTCTAAAGGGACTTTCATAACAAAATCATACTATAATCGCTCACTCTGCGTAATGACTCAAGGTAATGAGGG